>AYEL01077620.1:0-49745 GCA_000484575.1 Olivierus martensii
TATTAATAATTAAATATAAAAAATTAAATAATTATTTTAATGTTAGATTCTTTACATAAATATAATCTTATGAAATTTTTGATACACAAGTATTGTTTTAATTCAGTTAACATCTTGATTAGATTTCAGTAAAAGTAATTTATTTCTTAAACTGTTTTCTATTGTTTTTTACTTAAAAAGATGATAATTATAAATTTCTAATTCATTTTTGTTACAAAGAACAATTTCCATTATTTTCTAAATCTCTGTAAATTATTTCCAATATAAAATATTTAAAAACATTAATAATGTTATGATAAAGCAAGCCAAAAATTCAAAAATGTTTGATTTGAATATTTATTTGATATACTTTTCAACAAATAAATTATTACTACTTAGATGAAATGTATTTCAAAATATGTTTGAATCCTTAGTGGGTATTTTAATTCTTTTTCAGTATTTAATGATTTTAAGTCAAAAAATTTTGAAAAGAGCAGTTCTCATAATGAATTCATAATAGATTTCATATTTATTTTTTCTTTCAGCTATATGCAAATTTATATTCTTAAATCAAATCTAATTCAAAAATTTGTAATATAATTAATATTAAACATTCAAAATAATGTTGCCAATAATTTTGATAAAAATTTTCATAACTTATCCAAGCCTAGATGTTCTAAAAATCATATTATAAATAATAATAGGAAATACTTACAAATTTCAAGATATATATGAAAACAAAGATTTATATAAATATTTTGACTAATATTGTATATTCAGTCATCTTTCTATAACCTATAAAATGAATGATTCAAAATAAGCTAAACAGATTTCCATAAATCATGGTCAGTTTCATTCGATTTTCAAATCAGAAAGCCAAAATTACAATTCATAATTAAAAAACAAAGATTTGCAATTACAAATTTATTTTTCAAATGATTTTGCTATTCTCTATTATGAAATATCTGAATACAATAATTTTTAAATCATTTTCTCTCTCTAAGTTTATTGATCATTTGAGATATGCTTGATTTCTCAAAATTAACAACAAAATTGTGATTACAGATTAATATTATCTGTTGTATAAAAGCAATTTATTTCTTAAAAAATCAGATGTTTCTGTATAAAAGCTTTACTATAAATACTTATCCTCTATAAAATGTTAAAGCATTAAATTACTGCAACTAAATATTAAGAAAAATTAAAATTTTTTTAATTAAATAAAGTAGAATAACCATAAGTTAACTATAAGTTTGGAAAAATTTAATTGTTCAGATAATAGATTTACTTAATACAAGAATAAATAATTAAATATAAAGTAGAATAACCATAAGTTGACTATAAGTTTGGAAAAATTTAATTGTTCAGATAATAGATTTACTTAATACAAGAATAAATCAGCTATTTATATTAAAAAGTATTTTCCTTCTCTTACTCTCAATGCTAGTTAAATACTCCTGCATATTTGGATAATATTTACCAGCCTTTGATTAAGCATTTACTATATTGAAAATCTTTCTATTATTTAATAAATAAATTTTCTTTGTTCTATATTTATCAATTTTTTATTCTAAGAATTCATTTAATGAAGTAAAAACCAATAAAATTTATTTTCTCTTGCATTTTTAATGCTATCAACATTTCTCCTCATTTGCTATTCATAGATTACAGAGTAATCTATGATTTATTTTGTTGAGAGTTAGTTCAGTTAACAGCTTTCAAGTAAAATTGATTATATATTTGAAGCTTTATTTAGATTCCTATTAAATAAGAAGGCATTCAACAAAAATATATCCTTTTTTAATATTTTATGAATAATAGATCTAATAATGTCAAACTTTTTAAATTTTAAATTAAAAATTATTCTGTCATTTATTATTTATTTCTGCTTATTAACCTGCATTTTTTATACAGATAAGATTATACCTGTATAAAAAATGCAGGTTAATAAGTATACTTATATAATAGTTTAAACAGTGAAATTCAAAATTGTTATAATAGTCTTGAACCTATTTAAAACTATCATTATAATTTTTAATTTAAAATTTGTCATTTATTATTTATTTCTGCTTATTAACCTGCATTTTTTATACAGATATAATCTTAAGTATACTTATATAAAGTTTAAACAGTGAAATTCAAAATTGTTATAATAGTCTTGAACCTATTTAAAACTATCATTATAATGCTTGTTCTACAATAGAATCAATATTGTAATCAAATGCTATTACATTTATGCTATAGCAAATTCTAAGAGAATTAAAAATCTATATTATGCATCTTTTATTGTGATCAGTAAATCAAAACAGTACAAGATGATTTAATTTTCTCTAATATACCTTGGTAAAACAGTTTTGTTTTATCAGAGAGTTATTAAAAAATATTTAATAATACAAAACCAATTTTAATATGTAACAAAACTTTTCAAAACATCTCAAACTTTGGCTTGTTTTATTATGATGAATACACAGTTGTTAGTTTCTTAAAATATTCTTGTAGAAATTAATTTTAAAATTAAAAAAATAAATTATTTAAAAAAAGGGAAATAGATTAAAATTTAATAGTTATTATTTGCAATCAGTTTTGTATATTATGTAAATATAATTGTTACTAATATTTGTCTTGTTTAGTTATAATAAACTTAATAAATTGTTTTAAATTGTTGTTCATGTGAATGTATTACAATACTGAAATTGTTTTTATCAAGAAAATATTCATTGAAAGATTGTGACTATATTAATCAAGCATTTAATTTCTTTGAAACTATTCATGTGATAATCTATATGATCATGTTATGAACCAACATTTAAAAAACAACTTAGATAAAGTTGGGAAGACTTATTATTAAAATTTTTGAAAATGTCTTTTCATGCTAGTGCCTTGTTAGTACCACAGATTTTCAAAGTTTCAATATCGCTTAAATACTCATTTTATTAGGATTATATATATATATATTTAAGTTATCAAGTTAAACAAATCTATAATTTCTATAAACTTGAACACTTGATAAGTGAATGGCTGTTTTCAACAAATCAATTTAGAAACCATTCCAATATTTTTTTTTTGAAGCTTTTATTATTCAATATTAATGTTACATTAATGGCGTATAATCTCAAAGTTTCAACAATAATAATGCATAAATGCATGTTTTATAACATTTAATATAGCGTTCATGATATTTTACGACAAAATGGGGCCGTATGGATGATGGTGTTTTTTCTTGTTCATTGTATTAATTTCAAGCATTGAAATCATAATAGTTACTTTTATAAAACTGTTTGAATTTATATAAAGTTACATGAAATTTTTAGGATTGTTTCATTGTCTTCATTATCTGTAGATCTATTCATAAATTCAGCATTTATAAATCATTAGTATATACGAACTATCAAATCATTACGTATATAATGCTATATTAAAAATTATAAAACACATGATTCGATAATAACGATGCAATATTGAGGATTTACCGCACTAATGATGACAATAAAAGCTAAATAAAAATAATTATTACATCTTACTGAATGCAAATATTTACTTTTACAATAAGAGGACATGTATTATGAACAATAAAATATTTTTAACAGTAGATAGGCCCAACTATATATCCGAAAAAGAATCATATCTAGTAGAAATAAATGTAATATGCTACTAATCATTTGAATAAATCCTAGAGATCTTGTTATGTAATATGTAAGTAAAAATTTGTTTATAGATACAATTTTTTCCTAGTCTTTTTTTCGAATTTCTAAATGATGATAATTAGGTATCAGAAATCATCAAAACATTCGAATAGTGAAAATACATATCATGATCAGTTCTGTAAATGAAAAGAAAACAAGCCTGTTAGTAGCAGATACATCCAGCTGAAATTTATGTACAGTATTCAGTTGTTATAACAACTTTTTATTGAGGAACTTGACGGATGACCGCGTGGTAACGCAGTCGCTTGCCACCATGGAGGATCTGTGTTCAATTCCGGATCCCATACCTTCAGTTTTTCATGTATACAGGCCCCCCCATTCTCTATCCTTCAATCTTTCGGTTGACCCGTCATAGGTGTTAACCAGCTCGCAATGGATTCTACAAATGGCCGTGTCAAATACAATATCCCATGTATGATTCACAATGGCGGATTTAGGTATGGTCTTTGAGCTGCAACCTAGAGCCCCGTTCAATCAAAGGGCCCCCTTTGCGGTCAAATTAAAAAAAAACAATGTAAATTAAAAATTTAAGAAGAAAAAAAGTTTAAATCGTTAGTTTGCAACAGTATTGGATTTGAATAAAATCATCAAATATCAATATTTTAAATGACAGTAAATAGTAAATATGGCTCTGTCGGTAGTCAGTAAAATCAAAATATACCTTGTCATTTGTCAATTATGCAAATAATATGGCAACGTCGGAATGGGGGAACAGATAAGCATATCCATTTAATCTATTAAAAACTAATTGAATGTTATAATCAGCTAATACAGTATTACTGTATATATAAAAAAGATCCAGTGAAAATCAGATTTTTATTATTATTTCAATTCCAAATAAGAATATGAAATTTATTATAAGTTAATAGGAGAATTACGCTTTTATAAGAAATCTTAATTTTTACAATAAAATTCGATTTTGCTCATTGATAAAAAGAGATATTCAAAGATGGTGCAGTCACATTTTAATACAAAATCGTAACAAAAATGACATTTCAAGAATATACAACTTCCTTCTAATGTTTTTTTTTTACCTATTAGTCAATCATTCAAACAGTTATGGAAAATTACAATGAAGCTAGATCTCTTATTTCAAAGCACTATTCAAAATGACCTAGAATTTTCATTCAGTAAGGAGAGAGAGCCTAAACCCAAGGTTCAGTGCACCTAAGAATTGCTGCTGAAATTCTGGAAGAAACAGGAGACATCTGATCCAAATAATATTCATTGAACATTACAGAGGAATAGATGTAATAACCATATAGCCAAAAAAAAGTGTTATATTAGTAAGAAAAATCAACAGAAAAGATTGAAGTTTGCAAAAGTATATGAAAAATATAAAAATGAGTTCTGATCAAAAGTTATATTGATGAGAGTAAATTCAACATTCATAGCAATGACAGACAGATAAGTCTGGCAGAAACTAAATTCAGACTTCATTTTGCATTGGAGATGTATTCTTGATAAATGTGATGCATTCTGAAATTAATGTAAATTGAAATAAGAATTTCCATAAGAAACCATTAAAATTTGGAAGATAGGGAATCAGCACAACTATGCTCAATAAATAGAAAATATGAATTGGAACCTGCAGTATGTACAGTATTCTTATTTTGTACTAGAAGCAATAATTGAACAACACACTCTATTAACATTAAAGGAAAAAGAATATTTCCATAAATATTCTGTAAAGAATAAAAGATTTAACAATACACGTCTCTTACAGTAGCCATCATGAGGATGATGTAGGCCAAACCAAGTAACTTAGCATTATAGATTTGATAAATTAAATGTTGGCCAAATAGTACATGAGAAAGCAATCACTTATCATCTTGCAGGATCCAGGTTCAAATCCTGTCCCACTCCTCTCCCTATTCAGGAGAGGTTCAAGCCCAGCATTGAAGTCCATTCTTTAACCTTCTGGTTAACACTTTCATGGATGTTAGCAGCTTGTGATGAAATGTAAAAGTAACTGAGCAGATATACTATATCTCATATATAATATGGTAACTTCCCTGAAACTAACCTAACTGGATAAATTAAATAAGAAAACAATGTGATTAGAAAATAATATATAATGTTTATTTTAATTTAATGTAACTGTTGTTCTACAAGTTTACAATATGCAATATTGTGTTGTATTTGTTTACACTATCAGACATAAGAAAATGTTAGAAATACAATTTTATCAGTTTCAAAAAGATGATGAATTTCAAGGCAAATGGATTTTGTTTGTATTTACATATTGCAACATCAAAAGTAAATATGCAGAAATGTACTGGGAATAGTAACAAAACTACAAACCTACACAATGTAAGCCATTATGAACAGGTGAGTTTTATTCATATTAGGTTTGTTGATATAAATTTGAAAATTTATAAAAAATAGTTTCATTCACTAGCTAACGTTTTCAATACCATTGTACCCTCTTCAGGCTACACACCTTTTTGAAATAAGAACTTCAAATTTCTTTTTTTTGATTGATTTGAAATTCTTATTTCAAAAAGGTGTATAGTCTGAAGAGGGTACGATGGTACTGAAAATGTTAGCGAGTGAAAAAAACTATTTGAGAATTTTTCACAACTGCATGGAGTGCTTTCATTTATAGTTGTGTAGTATGAAAAAGCAGTTAACTGAATAGAATGCATTTATAAAAAGTTAAAAAATTTTTGAAATGAAAGAAAAACATTTAATAAATATAAATTATTAATTATAATGACAATATTTTAATAAATTTATGCTACTTTTGACTAATTAATTTCATTATTGAAAAAAATTTTTAAATGAAAGAAAAACATTTAATAAATATAAATTATATTATAAAAGGCCTTGCTATAATATACTAATTGGAGTCAGAAAACAATAATTTAAGTAAAAGTGTGTTAAATAAGTAGAGGAATTATTATATTATAAAGGCTTAGATCAGTGATTCTCAATCACTGTGCTGCAGCACACTAGTGTGCCACCAAACCTCTGGCGGTGTGCTGTGAGAAATTAAAAATGAATTGTATATATGCAATTGTATGAATCATATTATAGTAATAGTGAAACGTGGTTGGTTGGATATCCCTTTTGCAGTCGAACCACTGCACTGATTCCTCTATGTAAATATGGATCTATGCATGTCAGATTTATATGTATGTCAGGGATTGCCTTTATCTAGCTTTATTTTTGGAATTTTTATTTATAGCTATTTCAGATAGGACCAAGCATTTTTTATATATTTTTAAAATTACTTGAAAATTAGACAGGGAGGAGTTAAAATATTAAAATTTTTTATAAATGTAAATACAGTACAAAAAATGAATTTATTAAAACTGACTAGGATGGCATACCAATAACAGAAATCTTTGCTGGACTGAAATATGTTAAATCTTTGTAATTTTATTTATTTATTTGCACTGTAGAGTCTAAACTAAAATTTTTGTTATGATGGATTATAAAAATAACAATTAAAATATTTAATGTAATCAATTAAAATATTTAATGTAATCAATAAACTTCTTTTAATTTCTAGTGGTATAAAAATCCTGATTTTGATTTATTTACTTCTTATTGGATAAGAAGAAAAATGTATCCAGATGAATCATTTTATATTTTAAATCCAGAAGTTCAATGGATAGCTTGGGATTATATTCAAAGAAACACTCCTGGTCATGTAGAACCAAATCCACCTTCTTCAGGCTTTCTTGGTTTCATTTATGCATTATAAATATTTTATTCTGTTTCATTTACAAACATTCTTTAAAAATCTTTTATAGTTATTTCTTAATATATTTTGAATGCATTTGTTTTATCTATGATACTTATATTTTCCTGAATTTATCCTATAAATATAATAGCTTCTTTAAATAATGTTGGTATTATGATTTTAAAAAGTTAATTATTTTATATATGTTAAGTCCTTCTATATTTATTAAATAAATAGATTTTAGTTTCTTTTATGCATTATAAATATTTTATTCTGTTTCATTTACATTCTTTAAAAATCTTTTATAGTTATTTCTTAATATATTTTGAATGCATTTGTTGTTGTGAAATTATTTTAAAATTAGCATTTGTTTTATCTATGATACTTATATTTTCCTGAATTTACCTTATAAATATAATAGCTTCTTTAAAAAATATTGATATTATGATTTTAAAAAGTTAATTATTTTATATATGTTAAGTCCTTCTATATTTATTAAAACATAAAAAATAGATCATTTAATCTAACTAAAAATTTTAAATGTTTTGAATAGCATATAATAAGTTTTGGCTATTATTTATTGGGTCAGTATTTATAATAAAATATCAGTACATAATATAAGTGGTCAGTATTACAATGGTTAGTATAAAAATGGTCAGTATTTAAATTAAAATATCTGTAAATATAATAACTTGTCAGTATTTATAATAAAATATCAGTATATTTAACATTAGCTGTCAGTAAAGGCTGCTGCTATCATATTTTATATAATATATATTTTTATATTTAATAATAATAATAATAATAATAAAAAATAGAACATTTAATCTAACTGAAAATTTTAAATGTTTTGAATAATATATAATAAGTTTCTTAGTCTTGCTTAACATTTTCAACAAATAAAAAAAAAATAAAAATATTACTCTTTATTGCTGTGTGCCACAATAGAGAATAATATTTTAATTTGTACACAAAAAACAAAGCTCTAAGAGCTTTGTTTTTTTGTGTACATTATTATGAGTGTAACAGGATGGCTTCAAAGTTCTTATTTTATTTTGTGTATCATTTTTTTTAATATAGATATATCTCAGTTTACAAGTTCCTAATTTACAAGATCTGCTTATAGAAACAAGAATAATTTATACAAAATATTGATTAATGATCCTTTATCCCATTTTATTGGAAATATCTTACAAGCAAAACTTTCAAAATTAAATCAACCTTATGTATATAAAATTTTGCATACTTAAGACTGTTATATACATTGCATTTTAATTCCATACAATAGTTTTATAAAGCTGAAGAGGGTCGTAATTGACTGAAAATGTTACTGTATCATACATATTTAATGAATTAAATTTTTTAAGTAAAATTTTCTTACTGAACTGCTATTTAAAATAATATATAATTTTGAATAAGTTAGAGAGATTGAAATAGCAATATTAAAATAAAACTATATTATATAAAAAAATGGGAATATATTATGACTACGTTTGAATGGATAGATAGATAATGTTTTAATACTGTGACTATTTAGTGGTTTTTTTAGTAATATAATAAGTATATATTGTAAGTGGAATTTGATCAACTCTGACATTGAATGTAAATCTAATTTCTAAAATATTAAATATTAATATCCATGAAAAATTATATTATAGTGATTTTCAATATATGGTATTATATATTTTGCAAATCAGAGTTCATTGTTGATGAAGTTTAATAAGTTAATTAATATATAAAATTTTCAGTAAATAATTCATATTTTAATTGATATTTTATATATATTTCATCATTTAGAATAAATAATTTCATATCATGTCTAAAAAAAATGTACTGTTATCAATATATTTTGCTTAATAGATCAACCTATTGTTAACAGGTATTCTCTTGATGATGGAAATATGCAATAAAGTAGATATATATGAATATGTTTGTTGCTTAATAGATCAATCTATTATTAACAGGTATTCTCTTGATGATGGAAATATGCAATAAAGTAGATATATATGAATATGTTCCTTCGATGCGACTCACCAAACGCTGTCACTATTTTGATGTACATGAAGATATTGGATGTACTTTTGGAGATTGGCATCCTCTGTCTTCCGAAAAACTTTTGATTTTAGCTATGAATATTGCAACTGATGTAGATATTTTTTTAACAGGAAAAGTTACCATTCATGGGATAAATAATGAAAAATGTTAATATTTATTATATATATATATAATGATTTTAGAAATAGATTTACAGTTTGAGTTTATTATTAAATAAAAGTTATAATTTAGTTTTATCAAACATTAACTATAAAATTATTTAAAATCATTTTATTATTGTGCCAAAAGATTTTGTTAATATTTTTATAACTGATGTAACTTATTAATGTTGTCCAGTTAAATATATTGTAATGTCCATTTATGCATTAATGTTGTCCATATGTGAGGCTGCCGCAAGGTGTCACTGTCGTCGAACGTCAGCGGTCAGTTCCTGACACCAGGGTAGAGTTTAAAGTGATCTCCAGCACTATTGAAAGAGAAAAATTTTATAACTGTTTGTTATATATACATAAACGTGTGTGTATTTTTTCATGCTATATCTTCCTGAAATGTCTTTAATTTAAATATATTATTGAATATAGTAACAAAATGGTGGGTCCCTGGACCTCACACATATTTGAAAGAGAAAAATTTTATAACTGTTATATATACATAAATGTGTGTGTATTTTTTCATGCTATATCTTCCTGAAATGTCTTTAATTTAAATATATTATTGAAATATACTAATCTATGTTCTTTCTCATAACATTTAAATTTTAAAATTTTATAATATTGAATTCATAATGTGATATAAATTTTCTCATTGTAAAAATTTTTTTATAATTTCTGGAAAAAATATATATAAATATGTTCAATTTCTATGATTAAATATTAAAATTTATACAGCAGAAAAGACTCTATATAATTTGTAGCATTTTATTATAATATAAAAAAATGAACTTTTAAATTGTATAATATATAATATCCATAAAATAAAAAATAAATAATTTTTTGTATATTATATTTGTATAACACTGTTTAAAAAATTGATTATACAATATTACTGTTAATATAGATTTATAGTAATTTTAATATTCAATTAAATGAAATAGTTTATTTAACAGTTAATAAACAATGTAATTAAATAGAAAATTAAAAATGTTTGTTGATGATTCACAATTCAAAATAATGATAATCCTTTTCATTACATTTTTAGGAATAAAAGTTCTATATGGGAAAATTATACATAAACAAATTATACAAATTGTTAGGATTCAAATTTTATTAGGAAGTTGATATTAAATTTTCTTATTAATAATTTAATATAATTTGCAAAATCCATAGTTTTGAAAGATAATTTATAAAAATTTGAAATATTTAATGTAGCATTAATGTAACAAAACAAAACACTAAAAATATTAGATTATTGTTTTTTTTATATCTGATATTTCTACTAATATAATTTTTTGTTATATTTGATTTCCTAACCTAATTTTTAGATGATTTATGTTTTTTATTTCTATATGAAATTTGCTTGTTGTATTCCAAATCTAATATCCAGATCTATTAATAAGCTTATAATTCATTTATGTGGTATAATATTTACAAAATATGATGCCAATATGAATATATATAAAGTATACTATATATTTCAAATTCACTTAGTTTTATCAAGCATGGAATTTTGTCCTTTAAAACTTCAGTAATTAGTATGATAACAACTTAAAATTTAAAAGTTTTAAATTTTAAATAATTAGCATATAAGAATAGCAGTGATCCTATGGGAGTGTTATATCCTCATTTAGAAATTAAGCCAATTTAATAAATCAGCCAAAAATGGATTGTTTAATATAGGGGTGGGCAACCTCCAGCCTGCGGGCCATATTATTTTATTATATCTAATACCAATGCTATGTATACTTACATATCTGTACCTTCTCTTTTTTAAATAATTACTATTATTATCAGTTTTTGTTTTGGCCCATGGCCCACCATAAATTTTTCTATAAGGCCCCCTACAAAAAAAGGTTGCCCACCCTTGGTTTAATGTATATCTTTACAATATACAAGAAAAAAATTGATGCTAATTAGTAATAACCAAATTAATTTTATTTTGAAAAGCAAAGACTATATTTTTACTGATAACATGATTGATGATCAATAAAACAACAACAGCTCTAAAGCAGGAAAAAACACATTTTAATAAGAATTTTTATAGTAGTAGTGCTTTCGATTACATTAAATCCTCTTCAGCTACCAAAAAGCAACAAACTACAAAAATATGTTCTATAGAATGCCACAGTTCTAAAGTTTAAATGGTGTTGCTATAGCAGCATAACATAATATAATATGATTTCCATATGATAAACATTAAATTAATTACAAATTAAAAAACAATATACAAGAAAAAAATTTATGCTAATTAGTAATAACCAAATTAATTTTATTTTGAAAAGCAAAGACTATATTTTTACTGATAACATAATTGATGATTTTTAATTACCAATAGATATCACTTCCTATCAGTAAACCCTCTAAAATCTGGAAAATTGGTCATTAAAGTATTTTCAGACACTATCATGAGATCTAAAATATCAAAATTCCAGTAGTCAGTTAATATGGGAGTCCAATGGTTAGAAAATTATGATTGATAACTATGTTAAAGTATTATTTTTGATTTCCAATAAATAGTAATATATTAGACTTGTCCTATTTTAATTACTATTTTGAATTTATAAGAACATTAGGCCAAATAACAAAGATGGATAATTTCTCAGAAAAGTCTTGATTTTAATTGAAAGATATGACAAAGAAATTTTACACTTATTTTATTATATATTTTACAATTACACAGTCATTCGTATACAATAGAACCTCGATATCTCGAATCTCACGGGAATAAAAAAAATTCAATATAAAGAGTTTGAGATATCAAGGTTCAGTTTTGGTTAATGCTGAAAGTGCATGGAAAAATTTTTTTCCACATATCAAGGGTTTTGAGATAACAAGGATAGACTGTATTAATTTTTTAATATTTTATATCATATGTTAGAATTATGTTAATGTTAAAGTGACCAGATATTTTATGTCAAAATGCGGGACGTGTCCAAATAAAAATTAAAAAAAAAATCACTTAATACGTTGGCGAGAACACCCATTTTCTTAGTTTATTTAGTTGTGAATCAGTAAAATCTCTTGGATTTATATATTTACTCATTTATTAATATAAAAATTACAAAAAACACATACTTCTGATAAATTAATAAAAAAATTAAAATATTCTTGGAATTATGTATAAAAATGTTTTATACATAATTCAGAAATACTGGACAATCTGCATTATCAGACTCCCATTCCCCATAATAGAATATTTTACTTTAGAATGATTTATTACTATTTCTTGAATAAATCAATTTTAATAAATAAAAGTAATAATATTCTCATGAATATTTTAAATATTAATTTTCATATATTTTAAATTGAGAAAGAATCATAGCAACATCCAGTTTCTAATAAAATGATTTAATATGATCCTAAATAACAATAATAATAAAGACAAATTCACTCTTAGAATTGCAATGTTATAAATATTTCAGTTCTGATGAATATATTATAATTAATAATGAAATAGATGAAGTAATATGTGAGAATGGAATATATTTATCATTCTCAAATGAAAGCCCTTATCCAAAAATATTATACTATATGTTATATAAATCATAAAAAATACAGAATTCATAAAGTGAAGGCAGAAATATAGGATTTATGTAGTATGGAAGAATACTATATATCAAAAATGTTTTCTTTATCTTATTGAGCATTTAAAATGAATTTCAATTAAATATTTCCATTTAATTTATTAATTAGTAAGAAATAACATTAAAACAACTATATTTAATATTAGGATTTGACAAAAATAATTAAAATTCTACAATAATTAATAAGTCTAATTTACAAAAGGCTAAAAATTTGACTAGTTCCATTGCAAATATATCTATCTAGAAGGATTTCAATATGTGACAGCCAATAATTAATAGTCAGTAAGTGGTATATTGATTTTTGCAATCCACAAACTTCTATTTAGATAGCAAACATATTTATGTTTAAATAATAATAATAAGTATTACAGAAAAAACACAATAATAATGTGTGGCATTCCTGAAATTCATAACACGTCAAAATATGAAGGTAAAGAATTACAATGTCATTTTTTATATTCTTGACAAAAATCCTGCACAATTCTTGTCAAATCATTATTTTCCTTTGGAAAATTGACTATTAATTGTGTTTCATTGAATAATATACCAGACATTTTTCCCAAGAACTAATACGATAAAGAAACAAAAATTATTCTAAATATAGAAATAAAAATATGATATTTTCAATATTTTTGGAAAAATTTTAGAAAAATATTCTATATTATAAAAATCATATATTTTTTTCAAATTCAAAATTTTTTCATTATTTAATAGATTTGTGAAATTAATAAACAAATTTATTATTGGTTAGGAAAGTAAGATAGAAGAAGATAATTCTTCTATATAAGAAAGTAGAGATAATCCTCAACTTATGATAGGAGTTTGATTCAAATCACCAAGTTATAAATCAATATGATCATAAGTTAGAAATATCTTATAATTATCAATTACTATAATTCAATACAACAGTTAAAATACAACACCAATGGAATCAGATTCAAAATGAACATGGCTGGTATATCAAGCCATTGCCATGAACTTCTATATGCATATTCACATATGCATGTGATTCATTTTAACTAATCACAGGACTTACCAAATACATCATGATGTATTTGATAATTGTTAATAGTAATATATTTAATTAAAATAGATAAGCATATTAATTAAAATTCCTAATTAAATAGTATGGAGAATTTTTTCATTATTATTCAGAAATAATTTGTATTGCTTTATATATTGTTCCAGAACTTCTGCCTTTTCATATATAATGAAGACAGCTTGAGATATAATCCAAAATATTCTATTAATAAAATATTTCATCACCACTAATTTAATATTCCATTTTATTTAATTTTTGTAATCATATTAACTACAATATGAATAAAATGAATATATTATCAGAATATTTGTCCAATTTTTTATAATTTAATCATAAACAGTGCAATTGAAATATTTAAAAATTAAGTTTATCATAATAAATTTTATTTTTTATTAAAATATTTTAACTTTCAAAAAATAAAATAATGAAAGTATTTGTTGTCGATAAAAAATTCAATTTATCAAGTACTGATTTACAGATATATCACTATAAAATTTAATATTTTAAAAATAAACCTGCTAGCAGCTTGGTCAACAGCTGCTTTGATCCAAGTAAATTTTCGATTGTGACACTCTTTACACCAGTTATATAATCCTAATACAGCTTCAGGACATCGAAGACCAATCAATGCTTCAACAACATACATTAATACATGATCAAATTCCACTCCCTAAAAAATATTTTAAAGCTTGTTTTAAAGTTTTTATATTAAATCAAATTTAAAAATATATGAACATATTCATATACATTTATAACCTAAATTAATAACATTTTTCTTATTCCAATATTATAAATTTTAAAATTATAATAATTTATTTCTTTTCCAATAAGTATTTTCAAATAAATTTGTTATATTCCAGTTATATAATAGGAATTGTATTCCATACTAAATGAAAAAATTCAATTACTGGGTTAAATTCAAATTTTTATATACAGATGAAAATAAAAATTTTAAATTAATTTAAAGCTCAAAAATACAGTTAGTTATCATAAAACTACCTCATTTTATTGGGCATAGTGATAATCACACAAATCCTGCTATTTTAAAGTCAACATCACAAGATAAAAATGAATAATAAATTATTTAAAAGTTAAAAGCAAAAATAAAAAATATTATTTATTATTTATGTAGTAATTATACATTTTTGCATTATTATTATTATTATTATTATTATTATTATTATTATTATTATTATTATGTGAATTAAAGTAAGTATTTGATTAAAAAAATAGACTAAAAGCTTTCAAATCAAATAAGATGGGCATAGAATTCATCCGTAACAGTTAGTTGAAAAATATAACTTACTGGGTATTATGTATACTATATGTTAAACATTCTTACTTATTCCATACATTAAACATTAGCAAATAATACAAATTGAAGAGCATGAAATGATAAATAAAGGATTATTAATCATGAAAAAATCTAAGGGCGGAATTCAATAAATCGCAAACAAATGAGCAAAAAGAAAATCTCTTTTAAATAAATAAATATATAAGATAAAATTAATAAAAATAAAGAGTTTTTTCTAATAAAATATTTAAAATTTTTCCATGGTAATTAAAAATAATGTTTTTATAAAAGTGTATAAATTTTTTGCTGGACCAAAAATTAAATCTGCTTATATAACCAGAGAAAGCATATAAAAAAAAAGATATCCTAAAAATTTCAAAAATATATCTTATGTAATAACAGTAATATTACAATTTTTTCTAAATATTAAAATTTTTAATAAAATGATTATTAATGTGTCTGATATAAACATATTTAAAATTTTTGAAACTGACTGATGTGAAAGTATTAATTTGAATATTAAATGTCATATTAAAAAATTTATAAAATATAAAAATAATTATTATTCAGAATTAAAACAATATATCAACATTCATATATAACAGCGGTGTTCAACCCGTCAATCGCGGAGCGATTTTTGGTTGATTTCGTTTATTCCTCCTTACAAATTTAATTAAAACTGAAAACATAATACTTTATTTATCATTATTTTGTATTATTTTTTAATTCTCTTTAAGTATATTGCTATTGTTTATTTATTTTTCGTTAAAACTATCAAATCAATAATTTTCTTATCATTTGGAAGTATAAAGATGAAAAGTTTCCAATATTAACTGATATTGCACAAAAAATTCTATTGTGTTTCAGATCAACATACTTGTCAGAATCCACTTTTGCAAATATGATCATCATAAAAAATCAAGAAACCAAATTACAAATGATCATTTGGATGATTGAAAAAAAATCAAGAAACCAAATTACAAATGATCATTTGGATGATTGTTGCGATTGGCCATTTCTTCTTCATATCAATCTGACTATGAAAATATTATGAGCTCCAAACAATGCCAAATTTCACATTAACTTTTTTTTTTAATCAACCAGCATTTCCTGTAACTTATGAGTCTGTAATAGTCTATTGTTTTTCTAAGTTTGGTTTTCCAAAATAGAGAAATAAA
This sequence comes from Olivierus martensii, assembly GCA_000484575.1. Lineage (NCBI taxonomy): Eukaryota > Metazoa > Arthropoda > Arachnida > Scorpiones > Buthidae > Olivierus > Olivierus martensii. The sequence goes on from AYEL01077620.1 coordinate 16,683, forward strand.
TATTTTATTTGAATATATTTGTTTTATTTGTTGAATTAAAATAATTAAAAGTGATAACTAACTTTCTAAATATACAAATAAAGTTTTTAGATTCTTTAAAGTCTTTAGGGCTGGGAGAGTGGGTCCTCCAAACCGAGTGAGTGCATTTTAACTGCATAGTTTTGCATAATCAGATATCAGGTTGGGGAACATGATCTATAGAAGACAGTAGATCGTTGAATAACTTAGTATAGAAAATTTAGATTGCATAGTAAAAAAGGTTGAACACTATTGTTATATAGAATTCAAATATATCAACATTCTGATTCCTTTAATTTAAAGAACAATTTATTTAATATCCCATTATTGTTTATATATATATAGTTAAAGAAACAAAAAAGTGTGAGTGAATATCATACTGAGAAAGTTTGATTATTTTATTTTTTAATATATATGATACCATGGATTTTAATTAAATCAGAATGGATTATATAAAATTATAAAAAAAAATTAAAATATTATATATGAAATAACAGATTATAGTATTAATATTATAATAATCAGTGCATACAGTACTGATTATTACTATATTAATTCATCAGAAAATGTGAATAATTTTTGAAAGAATCATATTTTTATATTCATACAGGTGTTTTCTGATGAATATTATGTTTATTTCAAAATATCAGTGCACATGGAATTGATTATTAATGTACAGATATCAATTTTACTAATTAAATTGATTATTTCACAACATTCTATCAGATTAAATATTTAGAATTATATATTATTCCAAACATGAAAACTACATCATATTTTTCAAATTATTTTTTAAGTAATAATAATTTATTAACCTGAGTATTTCTTGCTTCTGTCATTTCCTCCAAGAGTTGATAACCTTGTCTTACAGCCATAGCTAATTGACCAGACTGCAATGAAACAACTAATGTTGCCATTCGAACACGTGTTAACCATTCAAGACATGTTGCTTTATTGGTACGAAAGAATGTTCTTACAGTCTAAAATAAAAATAAATATAATAATTCTTAATAAATTCAAAAATTAAAATAAAAAACAGCATAACTCATTATTTGATAAATAATGGAAAAATTGCATAACCTATAATTTAATATATATCAAAATTAAATTTCACAGCAACTGATAGCATAAAATGCTAGTCAGTATTTTACTGCCAAATTTGGTATTTTATATGAGAATTTGTGCAATTATTAGTTAAAAACATTAATAAAATTGTTGTTATTAATGTCAATCACTTTTTAAAATTGTGTTTATATGTGGAAAATATAATAGATCAATAGAAAATGTTTCATAAATTTGCATATCACTTTTGTTGTTAATACATTAGATATTACAAATGACCAAAACTTCTACCAAAATCAAAAAGGATTCTGTTAAACACAGTATTTACAAAATCTTGCCATATAATCAGATATTTATTTTTATTACTAATTTCCTTGAAAAAATTTTTCTTTATATTCAGGTTATAGTAGGTCCCCAATTTATGCAATTTCAAAGATATGTGAAATGCATATATTTTTATTTGTGTTGAATTTCCAAAAACTATGAATGAAAAATTTATTTTTTTACAAAAATATCATATATGGCCTTAAATTTTCTTACCTATGTTTAAAATATGCTCATAATTTTCATTTAGCCATTCTATTTACTAATGCACCCATTTATATATATGTTGGAATTATGCAATTTTCACTTTACTTAAATTTTTTGAATTAACTGTATAAGTCAGAGACTTAATACTGTAATATATTATTTTTTTATAGAACTCCATATTGAACCAGAATGGAGACAAACTTGTTCAGATCTATGTTTGTTCTAACCTTCATACTGAATCAAAGGATTCATAGATACTCAGACAACAATAAATACTAAATATGCTTCTTTATCTTCAGTTAATAAAAAATCATCCAAATAATATGCAACCATTTTTATATGAAGTTCAATAGTTATAATAATTATCAGTTCTACTTCTCATATAATAGGTTCAACATGTAATGCTATCAGTGAATTTTTATTTGTTATTTCTTATTCATTGCATAAATATGTGAAAAAAAATTTTTTAAAGCGTATATATTATTTCTTATTAAATAGGCAAATATGGAATACATTAAGCCAAGATGTTAGCAGCATATAATAATTTAGGATCATCTCATATATGAGATACAAGTAATATTTGATTTCAAGATCTAGTGGCCAAACTGATTTGGATCAAATTAGTATGGCCATAAATCAGAAATACTCTATATTTATCAACTTCTCATTACAAATATTTATTATGGTATAATAGAGTATCATAGTAAACATTAATTATTTAATCATATAACTGTAATTGAAAATAATCATGAATAAGCATAATAACTGAAAATTCAGAATATTTTATTGATTTTTATCAGGAATGCTCAATCTTATTAAACAACTACAATATATTTTATAAAAATAATACCTTTGGAGGAGTTGATAATGTTAAAGCACAGCCTTCATATGCATTGTACATCAATTTTTCCAAATGTTCCATTATGTCTAAGAGTAGCCTCACACGTAATAAATCATTTCCATTACTACCTAATATTAAAAAATACAAATAATAATTTATAAAAAAAAAAAATATTTTTTTAATTGATATATATTCAGTTTTAAATAAAAATATGTTATGAATAGAAATTAATAACTAAATTTTAACCTAAAATAGTTTTAATAATTTTAAAAGATTCGCTATAAATAAAAACTTATCTAAATTAAAATACGTATTTTAAATTCTTTGAATTCAATATGAGAGATAGAGATATTTCCATTTAATATGAATGGTACAATCCTGAAAAGTGTCATCTATAGTGAATTTATGTTAAATGAATATGAATATGTTAAACAATTTTCTATATAGAAAACCATTCAAAATGTGATGGATTATAAAAAAAATGTTAAATGATACAGTGGGTGATCGGTTAACGAACATAATCCATTCCAAGAAAATGTTCGTTATCCGAATTGTTCGTTAACTGATCATCGATTTACCATGATTTAATGGGATTTTAATTAATTCGTTCTGGAGATCCAAAAAAACATAGTAAGAAATTATATATTTTTTATTTATGTTTATTTATATGTAATAGCAATAATATAATACATACATAGTCTTGAATTTTCATTTTATGTAATAACAATAATATATACATACATAGTCTTGCATTTTCATCTATATAGGTTTATTTTCCGATAAAGAACCTGCCCAATATCGATTGCTTTTCTCTCTTTTTTTTCGATAAAGAATCTGCCCAATATCGATTGCTTTTCTCTCCTTCAAGAATTTTTGAAAGTGATTAATAGCATTGTCTTGGAGGAGATCACCAAGCCTATTGACCTTAACCTGATATGGGTGCCATTCAAACACCAAAAATTGTAAAATCTCTCTCTTACTTTCTTTAATAAATCTTTGATTTTTGTTTTATTTTCGAAAGTGATTAATAGCATTGTCTTGGCAGAGATCTCCAAGCCTATTGACCTTAACCTGGTATGGGTGCCATTCTAACACCAAAAATTGTAAAATCTCTCTCTTACCTTCTTTAATAAATCTTTGATTTTTGTTTTACGTTGTCTCCGAGTTCATTTTAATCGGGAAAAACTACTGTTCTTCCATCCTTACCCATAGGTCCACGAACGCGCAAGGCCTAAGCCTGTCATTCCGTTAGGTTAGTTAAGCCGAAATATCCTCATGGAATATTTTTATCTAGCAGAGGCCGTTTATAGAGCCGCCATCATCACAAGCTGTACAACACTCATGATGGAGTCAACCGGAAGATTGAAGGATGGGATTCAATGGTCCTGGCCCAGATCCCTCACCATCATCACAAGCTGAACAACACTCATGATGGAGTCAATCGGAAGATTGAAGGATGGGATTCAATGGTCCTGGCCCAGATCCCTCCTAAAAAATTGAAGGAGTGGGACCCCTGGATCCTTCAGAATGATAAGCCACAGCTTTACCACACAGCCATCCGGTTTATTTGTCATTCGGTAAGTCTGCGGGTCCCACAGTTTGTTCTGTGAAGTGTTCGTTATCCAAACGTGTTTGTTAACCGAACATAAAAATCTTTCAAAAAAGTGTTCATTATCCAAACTGTTCGTTAACCGATCACCCACTGTATTCAGTTTTAATAAAATAAATCTATTTTCTTTAAATTTACTTAAAATAAACCTTAGAGAATACAAATAATCTTGGGGAGACAATGCTGCTAAATTTTAAAATGTTATTTAAGTATATCATAAAAATTACATTATACTATATTATATAATATAATGCAATTTTATAATAATTCTTTAGAATTATTAAAATATGAGGTAGTAATTTGCATCAAATTTTTAAAATAAAATTAGGAACAAATATATATATAAATTGCATTTTTTTAATCAAATTTTTGAAAAATATGATCAAACTATGCAGCTTTTTTAGTAATAAATAATGTAAAAGCTTATTATCTATCTGAAAAAATGTGGATGAATGTTTAAATTAACATTATATAACAAAATTTATATTTTTTTAAATTTAATAAATGTTCCTAATGTATTCTGTTATTAAATATTTTATTTGTATTATTCAATCAATTATGTAATTGAATGATTGTTATTTATGATAATTTTCAGTTTTATTGTATTTTTATAATTAATTAAAATTAGAATTAAAAATTGAAAAATGCCAATTTAATTGCTACATTTGTACACAAAATTACATCAATTTACAATTTCAATAACATGATGCCAAAATGTTTTATTATAGCTATTTTAACATTAAAAAAAATGGTGGAAAATATTTTTTATTATTATATATAAAGATGTGATCAACACAAGAATAAATAATATAAAATAAGATCATCTCTTTTTACATTTTTAAGTTGTTATTCTAATCAACAGATTGTAAATTAGTACAATCTATAATTATATAACAATATAAACATACAACAGATATATCATTCTAACATCAAATTTTTAAAGGACAAAACGGACGGACAGAATTAACCAATTTTACAAGGTTTGTCTCAGCAAAAATATTTTCAATAATAATGCAACTTTGAACAACTCGATAATTTTCAGTTTTATTGTATTTTTATAATTAATTAAAATTGGCATTTTTCAATTTTTAATTTAATTGCTACATTTGTACACAAAATTACATCAATTTACAATTTCAATAACATGATGCCAAAATGTTTTATTATAGCTATTTTACATTAAAAAAAATGGTGGAAAATATTTTTTATTATTATGTATAAAGATGTGATCAACACAAGAATAAATAATATAAAATAAGATCATCTCTTTTTACATTTTTAAGTTGTTATTCTAATCAACAGATTGTAAATTAATACAATCTATAATTATATAACAATATAAACATACAAAACAATATATCATTCTAACATCAAATTTTTAAAGGACAAAACAGACGGACAGAATTAATCAATTTTACAAGGTTTGTCTCAGCAAAAATATTTTCAATAATAATGCAACTTTGAACAACTCTGCACATATATATATAATATACATCAGAAAATATGAATTTAAATTATAATGTTCTAGTAAACAAATACTAACATTAAATATTTTATATATTCTGATGAAAAATGTTAGTGCAGTTGATATCTTACTTTTTATATAAAAGTTCTGTAAATTAAATAGATCATCAAAAACTAGAGAAAATATTTATTGAGCATTACTGTGAATTTCATCTATTATTCTAATAGTTAAATATAGCAAATATATACATGAGACTTAAACTGTATTACAGATTTAATTACAATATAATATAATGTAAATGAAAATTTAAAATTTTCTTAAAAAAATTTAACAATTTAATAAAAAATTTATCTTTGATTGATTAAAAAAATCTCATTGATCATCAATGATCATAAAAATTAATAAACTAATATGCCTGTTCAATAAATTTAAAAGTTGGAATGGATTTCAAGAAATGGACAATATATATGCTATACTTTATAATGAACATTCATCCAATTGTTACTTCAAATCTTAATAAATTCTTGACTGTTTCCACAATCAATATATCAAACAAATTATGAAAAATGATTTTACGAATACTTTTTATTTTAAAAATTTAATTCATATTATATTTTTTATAGAGACATTTATATAAGAGTTTATTAAAATGACAAATTTTAAGAGTTAATCATGTTAATGATATATATATATAGCAATATCCAAAACATTAACTGTTATAAAAGTTAATGTTGACAACAATTTGAAACAATGAGATAACTCATAAGAAGGTTTATCAAAACATTTACCACAATCATAAATTCTATTAAACAATATTTTTCAATTTCCATCAAACTTTCTTACATCTTAATCTCTATAACAAGATTGCTTTCAATGTATTGAATAATTATGCTTTTCGTTGTTTGCTGCTGTATTTACTTACAAAATAATACAAATAATGTAATATTAAATACATCAATAAATTAACAGTTATTGTTATCAGATTATTCAAATTAAAGCCAATCTTTTAATTAATTTAATAATTATTGCCATCAGTTATTCAAATTATCAATGCATAAACAAAAATTAGTGCACTTATTTCAAATAACTGTAATCCAAAATATCTGAAAGAAAATAATTAAAATATAATTAAATAATTTATTATTATTTGATTATTTTATTTAGTAAAAATAAATGCAATAAATAATTGTGTAATAATTCTAGTATATGATTTATTGTATAACTATTACATAATTTCTTATCATATTCATATTAATTTTTTATTAATTACTATATGAATTATTTTTATTTTGATGAACTACTATATTAATAACTTAATAACTAAACTTACTGTATTAATAACTAAAGTTTATGTTTATATATAAGCATACATTTACTACTTCAGAATTTCTATACATAAAAAGTTTTAATTATGTCTTGCATTTCAATTAAAACTATGTAATCTTCACTGAAAAAATTTCATTAATATAAATATAATTTTAATGAAATAAGATCTACTATATTGGCCAGTACTGATATATAGGAATCCCTTGATTAGTGTGGGTTTGAATAATGCAGTTTTGATTATTGTGCTAAAAAAATTTGAGACTATCCCTTGATATATGTGGTGACAGATTTGATTAGTGCTCTTAAACAAGTGCGATTTTTTTTTTTTTTGCAAACTCTCTGAAGCATTGGCAACTGAATCTCGGGGATTGTAGTTTACATGATTAGAGAACTGCAATAAATTTTATTTTATTTATTTATTTATTTATTTTTAATTCTGTTAATATTATGACTTTTGTTATCTAACTGTTATATTTTAAATTCGTTTATAATTTTAATTATTAATAAATTTAGCATGAATCGCAACTACCTAATAATATCCAGTACAATATTATATAGCCACCTTGCCTTCGGTTCCTCTCCAGTACTCAGTGTCTACAAACGTGCAATTATTTTTTACAAAATTTATCATAATATCGTAAAAAATAAATTTTAATTCTTACTATAAATTTTTAAGTACCTATTCATATTCCTCAACAATTTAAAGTACATGTAATGCAACATAGATATGTTTTGAGAGAGGAAAAAAAAATATGTTTATAATTTTGACATTTTCCAGGATTCATTATAATTATTCCCATTGGATTTTTAGTTTGATTAGTGTGGTGTATTGCAAGGATTTATTAACTGCACTAAACAAGGGATTCCTGTACAAGAGACTCATATTTTCAATACTGGGCAACTACCTGGAAAAAGGATTGGGCACTGAAACCCAATGCTGTATAATAGGTAGCTCAAAAGAAAAAAGAATATAAAAGAGAAGAGAATAGAACTAGAAATTATTTTTTTAATTTGACAAAAAAAATTCAAATAAATGATATTTTAATTATTATAAAATAAACAAATTCTTACTATTCTTAAAAATTTTAACAAATGTTAAATTGAATTACAAAAAAACATTTTCCAAGTATGTAATTATAATCAGAGCTTTTTTTTTGTGAAAAATCTGGTGCCATATTCCTTACATGATTGCATTCAACAAATTGGACACATGTCAATGTAATCAGATTTCAGAAGTAATTACTGGCAGATGCACCAACACATATCCTTCTGAGAAAAGTCCGCCATGATGTGGTGGGGGCTTATTGGCTTATGTCTGAATCTGTATACCCAGGCCAATAAATTCATAATGATAGGGATTAACTAAGTGGCTTGTACAGTATGGCGATATTCTGGCAAAAAATGTCACCACACTCCCACAGCATGTGCAGATGTCAGTATTCCCCAGGCAGTTCAGTGAAATAGATTAGGCCCTAGAATAGACTGCCACAGTATGTTAGCTCAGACCCATCACTGTTAAATCTTGCTTTGCTGTGGACTGTCTTTCTTATTCTATGGGACCAATTGTTTGTAGCAGTTAATGTTGCCTTTCTCAGCTATTACCAGTTGCTTTAGCAACACCTTATGCAAAGGACTAAGGAGAAGGAACTTTTGTCTGATCAGAGGGTCTATGCTGGTCTCAGTCTCTCCACAGAGATGAAAAATCATCTCTGTGGAAAGACAATCTTTTTACAAGAACAAGAATCTTTTTGGAAAGACATCTTTTTTTGAGAGATTATTATGTTTTAAGCGATTCTCAGGTCATACTCTCTCAGGAAACGTCATCATTTTCCAATGATGCTTAGAATACGCATATACATAACGTCAATCTCATTCCAACCAATGAAACTATTTGTACATCGCATTTCACTGGCACTGCACAAACTCAATATTCGAAGAGAATGGCAGTAAACAAACATGATTATTTATATAATTACACCACGCAACAAATATAAGCTTTGATAAGTGAATTGGAGAAATAAGCTATTCTATTTTGGAGAATATGATAGCGAATGTATCAGAGCAGTCATTGAGAGAAATACGGAATGACTAATTGTTAGTAAATGCACAACAAAGGATAAGATTTTACTTTGAAAGCTGTCATTCACTCAGTCGTTTAGATTGTGTATGTTACTTTTTATATCTTTAATTGATTTTGTTAGTTGTTATTTATAAATACGAATATTAACAAAAACATGAACATTTCAGCGTATAAAAGTTTTTGTATTCATTGTGAACACAACGTTAATTGTAAATTACTTTGACTGCAACATTAATTGTAAATTTTACTTTGACTGCTGCCATTTATCAATATTAATTTACAATTAATGTTGATAAATGGCAGCAGTCAAAGTAAAATTTTACTTAAACATAAAATATTTTAAATACTGATATTAAATTGGAAAAATAAGATAATAAATAAATATTATATATTTAATGCATAGAATTCTGTTTGAATTTTCATTTATTGTTTAAAGGTGTTTATAAAATGGGAATATGCAGTAATGTCTTAAACGAAGAATAATAGCTTAAACAAACACATGTTAATATCCAATTGTCTATCGATCAAAATTATATCCTCAATATTTTGTTGAAATCCTCTACCTGAGAAAAACTACAACACTGATGTATTTTAACTGGAAAAAAGTGTCTTTTAACCAATATATGTAAATTTTATGCTAATTCCTTACAATGCTACAATTTCATTTTTTTTTAATTAATAATTAAATTTTTTTTAAAAAAATAGATCATCCAAAGCACTCCAAATATTTTAATGGTCCTTAAATATTCTATTCCGATTGAAATTATGTATTATTTCTTCTTTCAAAACATCTTAATGTTGATTGTCTCTTCTGAGAGATAGGTAAGGCTATCACTCTGCAGAGAGAGAATTTTTAAGAGACAAAAAGTTGTCTCTGACTAAATAGTCTCTCTAAAAGTACTGCAACATCAACTTAGAACAAGGAAATTCTCTCTCTAGCAGAACAACCAATCAGAAGTGACATTTGCTCGTTGACATCAAATAGTTTGTCTTGAGAGACGATTTTTGTTAAAAGCAGCATAGACCTCCAGATGAACTTGACCTCCCTCATTATATCAACTCAGAGGTAGAGTGCAAAACAGAGGTCTCCTGCCCTTTTTTCAATCATCTTTAATCATTTTAAATAATGTTAGAGGAAGATATGTGCCTCGAATGCTCTTCTTTGTCACTAAGAGTAAAATTTTTCTGAGATCAAGGTGCTGTTAGAGCCATGGATATGTAGCAAGGAACTTGCATATAGTTATGCTTGGTTGGCTGTTGCCATTTTGTAATGGCCAAGCTGTATCAGGAGTTCATCCTGTACAGGAAGTACAGAATAGAACTAATACAGCCCAGGTAATAAGTAGACCTAACCTGAAAAAACAATGTACATCATAAAATTAATAAAAAATAAACTAGATTTGAATATATTAATTCAAATCTAGTTTATTTAATAATAATTTATCAAACCTTTCATGTTATTTTAATTTTTGATTATCCAAAGTTTCCTCAATCCATATTACTTCAGATAACTGGGATTCTACTTTATTCTTATATTATCTATGGACTGTTCCAATTTGATTTTTAGTATTAATTACTTACTTTCCATTAAAGACAACAGTTATTTTTATGTTTTTATAAAATCATGCACGTTATGATTCTAAAATGTATGGATTCATCATTCAAAAACTTTTCTACTAGTTCTTCTATCATATGCATATACAGTATGCTTGTCTATTTACACGATTTTCATTTTAAAAGATTAGGGACATTCATTGAAACATATAATAAACAGTGTCCAATATATATAGAATCCTATTAAATTTGTTTGAATATAGTTTCTCCAAAAAAAAAAAATACTAAATAAAATTGGATTTACATTATCCAATTTTTTAATTCCTTATACCTATTTATAATTATAATTACCTTTCTAAATTTCTTCAAATTTTAAAAATCATTCCATTTTATCTGAAATTATAAAAAAATTATTATTTTCATTGGGGATAAAATAAGTTTAATTAATAGAGAAATGTTTATACCTGTTATTCCCAATCCTCTTTCCAGTAGAGAGGAACATTAAAACAGAACATATATTAATAGCACCATTCATGAATAATATTAGGCTTGGCAGTCATTATTTTATCCTCTCTTGACATCTTTCATCCATACTTGTATATGAAACAAGGCTAAAGGAAGTGGGGGTGCATGATGGGCAAAAAGGAAAACAACAGGAATAATACTGATGGATAAAAAAATAATGATGAAACTCAACAAATGATTGCAAATTAAAATACAAAATAAAGAAAATTAATAAGATTAATATTTTACATGCATATAGTCATATCTCATAAAGGTATTTATATAAAAAGGCACGAAAACACAGATATAATCAACATTGAACATGCTGAATTTGACAATTGCACCAATGTGATGATGAGTATGTGAAAGAAGAGTAAAAAATTACGGCAGAGTTATTATTATTTTTATCAGTATTTTGTTACCCAAAGGGTAATTACGGAAGACAAATTATCCATTGCAATAACCAAATAGCATTCCAAAACTGACTCCAAATAAAAGAGATGACAAAACTCAGTTTAGAAGAAACTAGAAAAGAAGCTGGCAGGCCCAGTTTGCTGAAGCAAAACAGGAATTAGATATAAAAAGAATATTAGTTTTCATATTAACTTAATTTTGATGATATGCAAATTTTTAAAAATATTATTACTCTTCTTACCTGAGATTTGCCAGCATCTTTAGTATGTTCTTCTTCTTTACGTGATTCTTTCATCAAATGAACAGCATGTGCCTTTTCAGCTTGGTGCGTTCGTTTTAAATTATTTAATTGTACTTCTTTTTCCTTCAGTGCACTAAATGATCACAATGAAAAATAATCTTAACATAAAAATAAATGAAATTTTGATTTATACTATATTTTAGCAAGAATTTTTATCATAAATTTCAATAATAAGCTATAATAATTTTTTGCTCTTTTCTAGTCATGTATCTATAGAGCAAGGATGCACAGACTTGTTAAGACCAAGGGCCGCATAGACTCCCAGTGGCTTGTAGGAAGGCTGCCAAAAAAACTACAAAAGTTATATATCATTTCATGTTTATTAATTACATGTTACAAAGCAACACATAATCAAAAGTAAACAAAGAATTTTTAATTGGATGCATGGTATTGATTAACAAAATTTAACGAAATTTGATTTAACAAAATTTAATAATTCTAAATTTTCATTAGTTAAGCGATAGTGCATGTGTTCATGTACAATTTTTTAAATTATCTATTTCACACACATAAATACAGTAAAAATAAAAAATGTTTATTATTACAAATATGATTATTATTATTTTCTTATTGCTTAAAAACATTATCATCAAACCACTGTAAAAATTATTTCACATCAAAGAAATTTTATTTGAAAGTGCATTGTTCAAAACTACACATAATATTTCGTTGATTGTATGACTTGTTAAAATAACACATGGTGAGGCAGGCCGCCAACAAGTCAACAGAGGACTGCATGCAGCCTGCAGGCCACGATCTGTGATTCCCTGCTATAGAGATTAGCCACTATGCTATAACAGTTTGATGCAACAATGTTTTCTGATTATTTCATAGAGAATAACTTTATGTTTTCTTATTCTAACTTTCATACATCATTTTATCATCAAATGTCATATTATTTGTATCAACAATTGTCTCTGAATACTGATAATGGTAACTATCTTTGATAGTCTTATATTATTTTAAATTTATAAAATAGTAATGTGAAAATGAACTTATATACCATTTATCATTATGTACAAATAAGAGATCATCAAAAGAATAGTATTTTTTGATGGATTATAAATAAAATAATTCAATAATAATATATAATAATATAATAATAATAACTGTAAAGATGTCATGATGGTTTGATAAAAGTCTATAAACAAAATTATAGCTATTTTATGAGATATATATGTAAATGATATCATTCATCATTCATCATGACCTTTGAATCATGAAAGATGATTCAACCTAAATCATTTTTTTATAAAAATTTTATGGACAATTAAAAGAAAATTTTTAATAAATAAAAATTGATTCTTCAGTATGTATTAAATAAAATCAATCTTTAGTTTTATTATGTTAAAGACTTATTTAAACACATTAAATCTATTATCCATCTTGTAATGTCCAAGAAATATAAGAATAAGCACTATTTTAAGTTGAAAAAACATTTAATGTTGCAAAAATGGTATACTCTGGAGTACTTTCAGCTTCAACAAGGCCACTTCAGCAAGATTATATACGTTTATAAGTAAATACTTAAAATAAGCTCGCTTTGTTTTGGTAAAATGATAGAAAAGTGAAAAAGGCTATTCAATCATTCAAACTAACATTCACTAATAACTGCTTAAAACTCTTATAATCAACATATAACCAACTGAGCACTAATATGCAGTAGAGAACAATTATTTATTTTACAAAAAGGTCACAAACGTTTTCGGCTTCACGCCATTTTCAAGCGACCATTTTGAATCACCACAGAACAGAACACAATAACGAAATGTACAAGCGTCACCATGGTTACAATAGAACAGTTCTTTACGTAGCTTACAACATCCGAACTATTTAAACTTTTACATTAGTTTAACTTTATATTTAATAATTCTATAAATTATTTTGCAAATTTTAATCATTATTCATTTTTATTTGATCAGCATACTCTTGCACGTAATGTAGAAAGTTGAATAAGAATGAACTTTGGCATAAAGATGCAGTGTTTAGTAGTATACAGGAAGTGACATATCAGCATAGATACAGTGATGTATTTACATCACATTTTTATTTTTTCCTATTAACAAAAAAAAACCAACGTAAAGTCGAGAATGACATAAGTCGAGGTATGATTGTATATTTTTGAAGACTAAATAAGATAGTTATAACAATACACACATAAACAGAACCATGGACATACACAAGATTCCTGAAACCACACTGTGTCTAATTTTTTTTTTAAATGTTCTGTCCCTGTCTTTGAGATTTCCATCAATTCCCATAAAGTAGATGAAGAGATCTGAATTAGTCCTCAGATCTCATGTTTTCAATCTGATATTTTTTTAATTGGGATTGGTGACAGAAACTATTAATTCTGATAGTTTAAGGTTCTATTTGTTAGCAATTTCATGAACTAATATGAAATATGTTTCCTCTTCAAGACATTGTTTATGGAGGTGTTTAGTAATTTAATTTCTTACTCATGCTAAAATGTCATTCAAAAACTAAATTTAAAAATCTATTTGTTTTATAGCTTTTACATTGAATTTAAGTATTAAATATAGTATTTATAATTTTAACATATGACTCTGTTGTGAATTGTGTCAGAATTACAACAAATATAATTATAAATCAACATTTTACTTAGGGGATTTACATAATCTAAATAATCCTAATCCAGCCAAACTTCCCCTAGCAGTTTAATTTTGAATAAATGCCAAATTAATAATTATTTTTAATTTATGCTATGATGCCACAATTTATTATTTATATAATTATTTAATTACAATTAGCCAATTAGCAGGAATTAAATTACTTACAGATAAATTGCTTTGATAAAATTCAAAGAAGTGCTTTCAGAATTCTTATATTCCCTCTTCAGCTTTTTTCATCAAAGTTCTTTTTATATAATTAAATAATTATATAAAAATTTAGAAAATCTATTATTTAATAATTGAACTTTAATTTTTACTAATTTCCCGAAATTAAAAAGTTGCCTTGGCCTGGAATTGAACTAGGAACTTCATGTTACCATCCTGAATAATTTGGCAGTTATTCATAAAATAAACTGCTAGGGGAAGTTTGGCTGGATTAGGATTATATTATTATAATTATATCAATTAGATAGAAAAAAGTGAACATTTTGACTTAAGAATGTAATAACCAAAATATGTTTCCATGATAGGAATATCAGATGAATACTTGCAGCAGTTGATCAGTTATCAAGTAATAGTTCATTTTAATTGTTCTGTGCAGTCTCTGGTAATTGTTTACAAAAGACACTTGCATATAAGTTGATACTTTGCAGATGAATCTATGAGGAAAGGGGTATGTAATCCCATATTGTGAAGTTCTGTTGACTGCCACAGATGAAAGGAATTATAGTTTGTCCTGAATGGGTTCCATTATGTAATAATTAGCCAATGATTGGGAAGTGGTGTTAAAAAGATAATTCATTATTTTCTCTAGAAACTTTTTCATATGAATATAATTTAAGCATTGCACTTTTGTTTTTGTCTAGTATATTCTCTATTTTTACCTACATAATTCATTAACAGACACAAGATGTACATTTTAATGAATAAATTGCATTTAATTTTTTTAACGAATAAATTATATTTATTCAGCATTAGGGTGAACTCACACTTTCCACAGCAGAACCACACCACAACCACAAAACTGTGGTCAGTTTGTGGACAGTCATGAATTATAATTATATTAATATAGAAACACACAATCTAACTCACATTTGGACCATGTGTTGTGACAGCAGTTGAAACCAATCTCAGTTAATGGTCCTTTTGAGTTAGATTATGCTTTTCTATATTAATATAATTATAATTCACGACTGTCCACAAACCGACCACTGTTTTGTGGTCATGGTGTGGTTCTGTTGTGGTACATGTAAGTTCAGCCTTATTGTAATGAATTATTCTTTAAAAACATATTGAATATTCTGAGTTTTGGTGGTTGAGGAACTGAATCTCTACTTGCATTATTATGCCTACAGGAAATTGTGTTCTGAGTTATGACAGATGTGAATTATGATAAAAAATTTTGAATACATCTCCATTATAAGTTGGAAATTGTCTGCATATTGATTATTGTATCATTATTATTTTCAGAATTACTCTGACTTGATCATATATAAATCCCAGCACCTAGCGTGCAATATCAATTTGATACAACTTAAAAAATTCATAAAAAAATAATTAATTATGAAATTTTTTAAAAAATCTGGAAAAATTTCTAGCTTCCTAACTCCTAGTGGATATCAGATGCACTGAACCAATTTTGCATTACTTTCCATCGTTTTTTAAATAAAAATATACGTGTATTAATTTTATACATGCGAGCAATTAAGTTATTTTTTTTAATAATAATATATATTTTATCATATGATTTAATAAATTGATGATAATTCTAATTACGAGATGGTGCTAATATTAGTTTAAATTCGTTCTAATCATTAAAAGTTACCATTTAAGTTTCAAGGGCTATAATTTGGCTAGAAAATTTAGATTATTTGGTATATGTTATCAACTTTTAAAAATAGCTTTCGTGCTTACACGACGTCATCTGAAACGTCAGAAGTGTCGATTGCTTTTATGTTTTGCAATGAAGCACACTAGATTTTTACAGTTTACTGCTAATTTTCTATTTTTCCTCTTTTTAAAACCTAGTTCGCCTAGTTCACTTAATTTATTCTAATTGTATGACGATTAAACTATTTTAGTCATATACTTAATAATGGATGTTTAATTTATAAAATGTTTATATATTTAGTAATTTTAGATTTTTTTTAATTTTAGTTTTAAAAATGTATACTTTACAATCATTAAAATAATTAAAATAAAAGTTTTTCATTTATAACTCATTTTTATATATTTTATACTGATTTTACAGTATTTATCTTTATGTCTAATGGTGCATGCGATATATGCACACAATTGGAATTAAATATTTAAATTTGTAAATGTGTTATAAAAAAAGTTTATAAATGGATTCAAAGACATTAAAAAATTATAAAATATAACAATTTCGATAACTCAGTAAAAATAAATTTATTTTTAGAAAAATCTGAAGTCATGCGATATATGCGTGCAATCGGAATTAAATATTTAAATTTGTAAATGTGTTATAAAAAAAGTTATAAAATGATTCAAGATACATTAAAAAATTAATAAAGTATAACAATTTTGATAACTCAGTAAAAATTTTTGTTTTGTTCTTTAATATAATAAACCATTTTTTCTTATACACACATACTTATATTTTCTCTAATTTTACAATAAAAAAATTCTGATCAGACAAAGATACTAACCAATAAAAAATACCCACTGAAAAATATTACTGCAATTTTATTATTTATACTGACCAAAAATATAAATTATACTGACCAAAAAATGTAAATTATACTGACCAAAAAACAAAATTATACTGACCAAATGTAATTTGATACTGACATTTAATTATTTATACTGATCAAAATAATCCATATAGACTGACCATTTATTTTACAAAATATTGACTAAAAATGTTAAAAAATACTGACCAAATAAATAGAAGTGAAATTTTTTGTTGTTATTCATAATTTAAAAATTAAAGAATAAAAATTATAATTTTTCTAAAAAGACGAAATCCATACATGGCACTATAACTTAATAAGAGCTGCTATTTAATGATCCCATATACGAGTATATCTGTAATCTGAATGTAATAAATAAAAATAAATACAATAATGCGTTAGTAAAAATTTGTTGTTAAATCTAAATTATTATTTAAAATATTTAGATATGCTGCCAAATTTTAAAATATTAAAATGTGTTCCTCAACAGAAAAAACGTTGAGAATCATTGACTTAGATGATTCCAGAATAAATGTTGACATAGATATTTAATCCTAATTTGTGAAGAGTTTATATTTTCCAACTGTTTCATTTTCATTTTAATTATTTTCAACATTTAACCATAAATGAACCAAAAAAGCACGTGAACTGCAGTATAAAGAGTCTTTTATTATAAGCCTTGACTAACGTTTTCGGTTTATTAAACCATCATCAGGGCCAAATTCCAATTACAACGGAAATAAAAATAGAACAGAAACAGGTATTACTATGGTAACTGTAGAACATTAGAAGAGAGTTAATTACAGTTTAAAATTTTGCAGCTCCGACAAAACAACGTAACACATGGTATCAATTACATAAAGCTAAAAAATCTCTTTGTATTACAATGTAAAAAATCTAAATAAATAAACAAAACAAATTAAAAAATATAAAAACAATCAATCTTAATGAAAAAGACAGTTCATTAAAGTGTTCACACCACAGGACATTGTTGGTGTGAACTTTGGAGTATTATTTTCAACATTAATATTTCTATTAGTTTGACTTAATAGTCATAAATATATATACATATATTTATTGACAGTGGAAGCAGTTATTTTTATTCATAGAATAATATTAATTTGGCCAACACTATGAGATTGTAGATAGGCTGGTCAAAAAAGAGACTTTTTTCATTTTATTGGATATGAACCTGCTCTGGCATCAAATCTGATGCATTTAGGTAGGTTATCAGGGACTGATTGACATAGTGTCTCTTCTCTCATTGATGGTTCATTTCTCAACTAAGATAAGCAAAATCTTATTTTAGGTCCTTCATTACAGAGAACTAAAGAGTTTCTTGAATTGCATAAAAGTCAACTAAGGATTTTACAGGAATCCTTCATCTTAGAAGACATCTCCATTTAATTAGTGATTATTGATAGTCCCAATTGTAGAATATATCAAGGGTAAATGAAACTTCTTTTCACATATCGTGTTAACATGTAACCCTTTCAAGACTAAGATATACCATATTTATCAGCTTATAACATGCATGTTTTTCTTATAAATATCTTAAAAAATCAACCTATGTCTTTTAAGCCAAAAATGATTATACAGAACATGCAAAAAACAGAGAAGCTGGCAAATGACAAAATGTAGTTAAAGGATAGTTTGCAAAGTCCCAAATTTTAATGAATATCAATACTATTAATTATAACTAAACCTAACGGTTCTAGCGACTCTGCAGGCCTGAACTCAGGTCTTGAACTAAATTCTAACTTAAAAATAATTAACTTCAAAACAGTCTAACAACAACTAATGTTAACCAGCAAAAACAAAACTGGAAACTGGAACTTACAACTAGAAGTACCGATTAAGTGTTAGATCTAAGAACAACAAAACGATGTTAGAAACTTATGCTAATAAATTGAAGAAATTCTCAAACAAGTTAAATAATAAAAAAATATATATTTATTAAACTCAAAACACTGACAAAAGTGTTAATAAATGCTTTATTGGAACTATAATAAAGCAGCAATCAATAAATCAACTATCTTATAACCTTTATTAATGAAGAGAAGACAGAATATTTGAACAATTACAATTATGGAAAAGCGAAACAACTTTATAATAGACACCTGATTTATTTACAAATTACAAAACAATACAAAAAAAAAAATTAAAAATAAAAAGAAGTTAGATAAAAAGTATTGCAAAACAATTTCATAAACATATCATAGAATTAAAAATAAAAATTTCTACCGTATGTTTAAACAAGTATGATATTTTTCCATAAAACCATTACAAGTTTTTACAACGATAGGATTCTTATGTTTTTCAAGGCCGATGCGATAGGCCATGCCCCGCCTTTCTCCTCACTCTGACAGACAAATGTCACCCCTAGTCATTTAGGTACAAGGGTAATTTAACTTAAACAGCAGTCAGCGCGTCCATTGTTAAATTTATAAACAAATTATTGTGAATTGAAATATGATACTCTGTTTTTTTTAATCAAATGAGATCGCATTACAAAATAAATATTGAAAAAAAACAAAAAACAATAGAAAAACAGGAATTTTTGCAGTTAGGAGAAAAACATTTGAAGGCTTTCAATAAAATATTTCTTCAAATCCTATAACCGATAAAAAAAATTATACATAACTTATGCAAATTAATATATCAAATTGATAACGTGCAACCGAAGATAATTACGGATGGTATGCATCATGTGCCGGGATAAATATACAGGTATCCCTCCTATAACACGGTTTCACTCTAACACAGTTTGAAAATTGTGGAAACCCTCATATAACATGGTACTTCTACAACACAGTTTTTACTTAATACATTTTGAAAATTAATTTACAATACAATATGTATTGTATTATAGTAAAATTAATTTACTATAATACAATACATTTTCATTAATTTTATAAATCCAAACTATGGACACAGAATACACACACAAAATGCAATCATTGAAAAATGCTTTGCTAAAATTAGTTATAAATGCAATTTCACTACTTTACAATGATAGGGACGATATGCAGTCTATTTTCGATTTCAATTTGAAATCGAGTTAATTGAATTAATTTTGAAGTTTATTTAATTGGCAACAATTGAGTATTTTGTGTTCCAAATGTTCAATTTTTGGATAAAAAATAAGTTTTTATTCTTCAATAGAGGAATGTGAAAGAGAAGAAAAACTTTTTTATTCATAAATTTTTTGGGCATATGTTAAGGAATGATTGTTTTGTAGTGGGTTAGATTACAAATTCTGTAAATAGAGATGATGATATACAAACTTTAAATGCAGAAGAAAGTTTAGAAAGTGAACTTGATATTGTTAAAGAAACAAACATTTTCATTTTAATGAAATAGTGGTAAGAAAGATATAAATAATTATTAAATGAATGTTATATAGGCTGTATACTTTTTTCTTTCCTTTTGTTTTATGTATATTGTTTTTTTAGGGTCTTACATATATATTTTTTCTTTCTTTATGTTTTGTGTTATTAATATTCTTAATAAAAGTTAAGTTTCTTATGTGGAATTAAAAAAGTTATTTGTTTTTAATTGGATTTGGAATGTAACTCTTCTTTTTGTATTGGCTCCAGGTCTCACATAACTTGGTTTCACACAACACAATATTTTTTAAGAACCTATCTACTGTGTTCTAGGAGGAATACCTATATTTAATATTTTGTTTTATACAAAATGATCTTTGGAATATGTGATGGATTTAAATTCATCAATAAATAGTGTTAATATTTTTATATTTCAGGTTCAAGTGTAAGAATTGATACAACTCTCCTTGGTTTTGACCAAAGTAATTGGCAAAGGGGAAGCAGAAGTTATGTATTTAGAGGCCATGGTATGTGTAGGTGTTAATTTATTAAAAAAAAAGTGCATGTAGTATAAAATTTGTGTTGTTTATTAAATTTACTATTTAACAACAGAAACTAGTCTCTCTTTGTTCTTTGTCATAAATAGAAACTAGATTAATCACATTAATTCATTCAAATGATTGTCTGAACATGCTCTGCATCTGAAGAAACTTAAATATAAAATATTTCTCTATGAGCAAATAGTCTCCAATATTTATTTATAATGAATGCATATAATATGAAAACATGGATGCAATTATAAAAATACATCATGTTCATAGCTTTGTAGAATTTTCCCTATCATATATTTAGCTGCTATATACAAGCATTTGCAGAAAATTTTTTTAGTACTGATCACTGCAATAAGCTATAAATATTAAAACGACTAACAAAAACTTGAAATTCTGCAGAATGTATTGTGAATAGCATTCAAAGTTACTTACTGCCAGAGCAATGTTGTTTGATTCTTTGAAATGTTTTTTTTATTATTTATAGTCATGCATTGTTGTATTTATTCGAGATTTTATCATCATCATTATGATTTTGTTTTGTATAACATTTTAGTATTATCTGGTATTGTCCACATCATACATTTGTGAAATTTTTTTTGTTGGCTGCAATTTATTAAACTCACTTTCTGGAAACTTTAAAACATATTTTTGCTAAATCACAGAAATTAATGGAATATTGTAAGTTCTCTGCCTATGTGATTTTTGAGTTCTATAATATCAGAGATATAGAAATGTGTGCTTTTATTTGTGTTGAATTTTTATGAATAAAAAATTTATTACACAATTTAATTTTTGCAAAAATATTACTTATGACCTTAAATTTTCTTATTTATGCTTAAAGGATTCTCAAATTTTATTTAGTTATTCGTTTATCAATGCATGCATTCATACATCAGGTGATCGTAATTTAAATATCCCTACTCAATACTTAACAATACTATTAAACTGCTTCAACTAAGACTACTTAAATAAAAACACAGCACTTCTTGCAGTAAAGTATCATTTAAGCTAATAAATTTAGTTTGATACTTTACTGCAAGAAGTGTTGTGTTTTTATTTAACTACTCAATACTGTATAGAGAGATATTTAGCAGTCCAAATGCAACCAAATTTGGTATGATGACATTTCATGACAAGTAGAAAACATTTCCTTAAAAAATAGCATCAAAAATCATTTATTATGCAGTTGCATGCTGCAAGCAGTGTTTTATACAAATAATTTATTTGTATAAAACACTGATGCTATATAGAAATACAATGCAAATGCAATGCATTGCAAAAATACTGTTCACTGTGGTTCCCATTCTGAAATTGTAAAACCTGAAGGCAATGTCTTCAGTGACTGACTGCAACTGATCCTTGCAATGCTTCTTATATTCACTGTGATATTGTTTCTCAAGGCTATCAAATTTGCAATATGTCTTTGATATAATCCATACTTTTTTAACTATTTCACATCCAGAATTCACTAGGATTAAGATCTGGAGAATGCAAATAAATGTTGAGGATAAATGTGGTTGTTAATCTACATCAGATTGTAACTTTAGGCAAATGTAGTGGAATCTGCTGGAAAACATGAAGGTTTTTCATGTATCAAATATAACAGTTATAGGAGTTTAACACTGTCAATTGAAGTGAAAATGTGCCTTGTTGCTTCTACAAAAATTTCCATAGCCAAGACTTATCCACTTCCATTCTGGAAAGGAAAGTCAGTACAAAGGTCAGTTGGGTTTATTTAGTCAGCAGCAAACAACTGGTAGTTGTGGCTGATCTTATATAGATAACAATTCACCACCTTTCTCAGTACCTTTCACACTATACCATAGGAAAAATCAAATTACCATGACACTGCACATACTCTACTGGATCTTGCAATACTATTCATTGACTATTTAACAATAACTGTGACATCATCTTCAACAACTTGTGAAGTGATAAATTTGCAGTCTTTACCATATTTAATTCCTAGATGTTCAGTTTACTTGAATCGATCATTTCCCTGAGAGTTTGCAGAGTTAATGGTTCTTGGTGCAATTCTATGATGGCAAAATTTCCAAAGTATAGCCATCTCATTACCATTTGTTTTTGCAAAACAGCTTCTCAAGAAATGTGCATTCTGTCAAAGTGGTGGTGATCATCATAGATGATAAGAATGATATTTAGCAGTTCTGATCACTTTTATACCCAGAACTTTGCTGAATATATGTACTTATGCAGTTGAAACAGCTTTTTCTTTGCTGGCAGCAGCACCACAAATGACAATTTTTGATACTATTTTATTTACAGAAATGTCTTCTGCATGACCTGAAATGTCATCATATTAAATATGCATTTGGGCTGTTAAATATCACTTTAGACAACAATAAATAGAAATGCTTTAATTAGGATCATCCTTATATCAGAAGTGGCCAAAAGACATCAACAGCCTTGTTATTTGTACTTATTTGTCCATGATTCCTTGGAAATAACTTTCATCCAATTCAATCTATCTAATTGAAAATTATATGAAAATACTGTTTTTGTTTGTTTGGTCCCCAATTTATAATTTAACAGTTTCATGATACAGATTTATTCCTACATTAATTAATAATCATAACTTTATTGAAAAATTTTAATATTTAGATAAATTGCAATATTTTTATTAAATTTTTTAAAATATCCACAAAAAATTTTCTAGATGTCTTCCTTCTATCATTCTTTTTTTATGATGATTTAAAAAATTCTGAATTTCAGCATATTTGGCCTGAAAAAAGAATTTAATTCACTCTGCTTCATTTTTTTTTAAATCATTTATTCTTGTTATAACAGAAAAAAATTTAAATATTTTAAAGAAAACATTCCTTTTCATTAATTTTGATTTATTTTTTCACTATTCATTTTATTCAAAAAAAATTTTTCTTTTTAGTGATTTCTTTGCAATTTAATGAATTGCCACATCTGCTATGTTTTTAGATAATAATTTATTTTTAGTAGAAGGAAAAGCAGTAAAGGGTCAGGGAGGATTCTACCTGATCCTTTACTGCTTTGTCTTCTATTAATATTTAACAAATAAAAGGCTAAGTATGTTTATGTTAAATATGCTATAGCTATACTCAGTGGGCAATTAGGAGAAAACACCATATTCATTTGCTTTCTAAGCTTGAGATCTATTTATGCACAAAAATTTCATTCCAATTCACATAATAACATCTAATTACTATGTAAATAATAATTATTTATTTATTTATATTTTTGTATCTTTTTTAACTTTTAAATCATTTATTGTCAATCTTTTAGCCTGATCTTAGGGAGTTTAAACTTTTGCCTTAAAATTATGGGAAGTCGAAGTTAGGTGAATAATAGCTAAAGGCTAAGGGTTGCAAACAGCAGCAAAAGCACAGATATTTTACAAAATAAAATCCATAAATTTTCAAGAAGCTTATGTAATGATACATATCATTACATAAGCTTTCTGATGTGGAATTCTGCCAGATGACACCATAGTCAAACTGGTAAGGCATTAAAGAACCCAAAGATCCCAGTTCGATTCTGGTGCAGATGCAGAATTTTATTTTGGGAAAAATAATTTAAAAATTATAATCTAATTATTAATTATTGGATGGCACCACTTTAGTTCAAATTTAAAAATTAATTAATTATTAACTCAACAGATGGTGGCACCATAGCCATGATTTGAAAATTAATCATTAAAATCAAAAAGTTTAATTTGGAATTATTACACTTAGGATTAATTTGCATGGAAATATTTGATTTAACTTAATAATGATTATTTTTATATATATATATATATTAGAAAATGATATCGATTACCCAGAAACAAAAATCGTGTTACATAGTGTTGTTATTGTTTTTAACTTAGATACTACTTTATTTTCATTAAAAGTTATATATAATAACAGTCTAGGTTTACTGTCTCCTAATTCAATCCAAGTTTTTTGTATATTTCTTAGTGACTATATATGTGACATCATTACATTCCCAGTTTCAAAGTATTAGATATGTTTAAGTATTAATGTGCATGAGTGAAGAGGAGAGAGGGTGCCATTTTTTAATGTTGCTTCTGGTGACAAAATATCTAGATCCAGCACTGATACAGATAATCTTTGACTTACATAGATTCATACTTATATAGGTTAATTTTAGTTAAGGAGCCAGGACCAAACCCAATCCTCTCCAAACTCTGAAGGTGTGGGACTCAGAATTGAATCTGGATCCTCCAAGATGGTAAACGACTGCTTTACTACAAGACTTATGTGCTTATTCTTTAATATAACTAAAAATAGTTATATTAAAGAATAAGCACATTAACTAGTTTTAAGTCATTGTGATCCACTAGTAATCTATAATAAATGCTTTGATCTATGTAGATTTGTAGATTTGGCTTACACAGAATTTTATACTGCCTATATTATACATTGTTGTAAAATATTTATATTGTTTATTAATTTCTATAATCCTTTGCTAATTTTTAATTATAATTAGGCTGATAAAGTCACACTTACTTGTTAGTAATAAAATGCATTCCTACATCCTACTGTAAGACAAGTGCCAATGGAATGCCTAAATAAATTGTTTAAATCACGGTGTTTTGAAGTTTTTTGTTTGTTTAGTTAAAAGTGACAAAAAGATAATTAGTATTAATCACTATTTAAATATCCTCACTTTTTCATTCTCAGAGAGAATAACAGTATTATTTGCGTATAGCAGAGTGCATGCTCTCTCATCATCCACTGTCATATCTGACTTACTCAAAGCAGCTTCTCTTATACACATATCCATGCATATATTAAATAGCTAGAGGATATATCACACACTTCTCACCTTAACCATTCTTGATTTTTCTCTCAACTCTATAGTTATTCAGTGTGTAAAATGTCTTCAGTTTATCTGTATTCTATGGAAAATTCCAGATTCTTTGGAAGATTCCAAATCAGATAAAATAATTGCATTAATTCTTAAAATATATATATATACAGTATATAAATTTTAATTCATAAGACAAATTATATATTTGCAATTCAAACTAAAGACAACATAGCTTTTCCTGATTGCTAATCAAAAGTTAATAAGTAAATATTATTTTATATTTGTAATCTGTACAATATTAAAAGAAAAAATTTTTAAAGACAAATTTTCTAATATTTTAAGTAGACATTACAACTTTTATAGAAACTCTTCTTTAGACTTTAGTCTAAAAAATATCTAATTATCAATAAAAATTTAAAGTGATTAGAATATGAAGTAATGTGATCAGTTTAGAACAAAGGTGGGCAAATTACGGCCCATCATGATGATTTGTACGGCCCACGGTCTTTGCAGAAGTGTAAAATTTTTTAAGTTTTACCACAAAAATGTTAAATTACACAAACCAAGCAACATAATTAATTAATTAAATTTAGATTTTGTACGCTAAAATGCCCCCTTTAAAAAATCTGGTGTGTGCCCCCAGTCGACTTTCCGATATTTTTGAATATATAACATATTAGGGCAACGGATTTTGAGCCAATGGTAGTGTAGGGAACGGCCGTGAAAATTCGAAAATTTTCAGCATGATTGCAGCATTCAGCATTTTTCATCGTGACTGCAGTATTTTCCTCTACTATGAATACCTCACGTATCAGAAAGTAAAAACATTTTTTTTTACATATGGCCTGCTAGAGACTTTACAGAAATCTGTGTGGTCTGTGATCATAAAAGTTCGCAAACTCTTGGTTTAGAACATATGAGTAGCAATTACAACTGTATAATTCAGTTTAATAAAATAATAAGTAATAAAGGCTTCTGAATATCATTACTTATAAGAATGAATATATAAATTTAATACTGGATGGCTTTTTCTAATTTTTAAATTCAATAGAGATTAAAATTATATAAGGATGTCAATTTATTTAGTATTTTTTATGCATTAATAATAAAATCAAGAATCACTGATTTCAATCAAATTTCAAAAATATTGTATAATTATTATTCATAATACCAACTACCTGCTTAAAATCTTTATAAAATCTAATCAATTCAAGCACTAAATTTAGTCCTTGAATTGATTAGATTATTATTCATATCAAGAAATTTAATTTCTTTTATACATTCATAAGAACTGCATAGAATAAATGAAAATCATTCTTTAATTCTAATTAAAGCTCAAATAGATATTATATTCTTCTTTGTTAGATAATTACAATAAAAAATTAAGTTAATATTCAAATTTATGGAGTTAATGTAAATTGATATTTACAATATTTATTTAATATAAAAATTTTTGTTAGTGTTACATAATATAGGCTGAAAATTTTTCAAAGACTACAAATAAAATTATTATAAATAGTAATATAGTTCTTTTTTAATTGACAAACTCAACATGACTTCTTTAAAACATTTTCTTTATATATGTAGATGAAAAGATTAAACTAAGAGAACAAATTTAAAAAAATTTATTTCATGTTTCAGATTAATTTACAAGTCTTTAATTTTTATTTTAATGACAAAAATAAGCATTTATTTTTAAGAAAATACAAATAATGTTTAGTTAGCATTATATAATAATAAAAACAAGAACTATTAAAATAAAATTCAATAAAAACTAAAATTGCAATGACCTGATTAAAACTGATAGAATCAATTAAGAAATTCATAATAGTTTTAATTCTCTGATAGAAAATAAGAGCAATTGTAGGTTTTATATTATTTTAAAATTGCATGCATTAGATTGTATTATGGGAATAAATAGAATTTCATTGTCATCTAGATAATTCAAGGATATAGATTACAAAAGTGAAAAATGCATATCAGAGCATAAACATTTATATTCAACTCATGAAATGAAGAATGAAATCAAAAATTCATTATAGATTTTTCAGAGAGTAAACAAGGCATTCTAATATATCTACTTAGTCATATAATACTTATTGAGAAATTACAATAATAATAAATAATAATAAAACAGACAATAAAGCAAAAAAGATTTTAAATATTTATAAAATGTACATAAATTACTAGATATAATAATATATGTAGTGTGACAGCAAAAATAGTTTCATCACTCTCTATGGAATATTTTTATGTTATCGCAATTATTTTTATTTAGGCAGTGTTCACTTTTACCATAGTTTTTTACTGGAATTTGTTAATTCTTGTTTCTTTTACACTGATCAGTGAGTTACTTTGTTGAAGTTTCTTTGACTAAAAAGTATAGCATAGAAAAGTTATTAATAAAATCCAATATCACTAACAATATTTCTTGTATCTCTTTATTAATAATATTTTCTGTTAGTACATAAAATCAAAATATTTCATTTGCTATTTAATATAAAATGGTATAGGGCATATCTTAATAATTTTCTATATTATTCAATTTATTTTTATAATCTACCATATATAAAACATAATACCATTATTATAGCCATAAATATATATTATAATCATTTTTTTAAAATCAAATATTTTATACTTATTTTATATTTTTATACTTGATATTTACAAATCCAAATATTTAATATTTTTTAAATTAATCATTTATACAATTTTTGTGATATACTTTTAATTGTATATTAATATCAAATAGAATTTAATATATTGTTATATAAGTTATACTTGTTATATTGGCGATTTTATGTTTTTTCCACAATTGCTAAATATTTGATTATATGGCTATTTATAAGTAGATACATTTTGCTGAATAAAACAAGCCATTACTGAAGAAATTCAGATGATATTTAGAGTCATAATGGCTTATAAAATGAAATGTTGTGGAATTTTTATCAGTGAATTACTCTAGTAAATTATTCACTAATATCAAAAATTTATCAAAATTTTGAAATTCTAAGCAATAAATAATATATGATATGATTTTCTATATTTCATTAATCATCATATGTATTTTTTGAAAATTTATGAAATTGTTTATGAAAAAAAGTAATTGTTTAATCAATATAAGACAGTAAGGAATAAAGTAAGTGGAAGAAAATTTCTCTAAAAGGGATTTGCATAGATTGAGCTAGGATACTGTACTTTAAAAAAATGGCAGACAAATGTTTACTTTTATATTTTCTTAATTTTTGCATAAAATAACAATGAAAATGAATGAAAAATGAAAAACTAATAAACAATATTGTCTATTATAACAGAATTAATAAATATTTTCTTTTAAATATGTTATTTATGTCAAATGAAAAATCCAGCCCAGCTTAAAATTTCAAAAAATAATTTATTTCAATATACAGCTGGAACAATATAATTAAAATAATTCCAAAAATAAAAGATACAATGTAAAAATCGGAGCTTTCCACAAATTTTACTCTATATGAAACACACCTTTAGTTAAATTCTTTTTAAAAAATTCAAAAAATCAAAAAAAAAAATATTTAGAAACCACTACTGGAAAATAGTTATATCAATTATAAACAAAAAATACAAATTTACTAATATAGCATTAGATTGATTTCAATAAAAAAAATAAATACAGGTAGTTTCCAAACTTATGCAAATAATTGGGATTGAAGGTTTTTATGTAATCTGGATTTTGCAGAAGTTTGGAAATGATTTTTTAACAAAAATTCTGAAACAAAAATTATTGAATCTGGTGGAATACTGTAATTGCATATATACCATATTATGTCGCCATATTACGTTTTGACTAAAAGCTTGACAATTCTGCATGGTATAATATCATAACAGTAATATAATATTTAAGATCAACAAGCAGTACACCAAACATAAATAAATAAGATAACATAATCTTTGAAATGTTGTAAATCAACATATTTGGATTTATATGTTACAAATACAACAAATTTTTATGCTCTATACTACAAAAAAAAAATTTGGAAAATATTTTACATAAGTTTTGATTTATAGAAGTCAGATGTACATAAATTTGGAATTACCTGATAAGGAATCATTGTTGATACGGAGGCAATGATTCCTATGTAATGTAAAACCACCAACAGTTCACTAATGAATACATTTCCTCATGATGATGAATGGATTAACCAAAACAAATAATAATGATTTGAAATACTGTTTTTTATAATATCATGATAATATCTTTATTCACTGTCTCATTACGTACTATATAGCACGTTTATATGTGCAGGTAATCCTTGAATTATGATTTGAATCCCACTATCATAAATTGGATTTGGTCGGAAATCAGAAATGCCCAAAATTTATGGATTTTTCAAACTAAATTTTACTAGGACATTATATATAATCTTAATAAATATAAACAAAACAAAACTACAAGAACCAGACACAAAAAAAACTCTCTCTATATATATCAGTTCTTTAGGTCTAGGACTTGAACCTATTGAATTGTTTTGATCAATCATAGAATTTACTGATTATATAACTGTCATAAGTATGAATAGTTATAAATTGAGGATTATCTGTATTTTTGTGATCTCAGTTAAAAGGATATTCAATATCAAATGATTTTATTTTCAGATATGATAACTTGCTGTAATGTACTAGATACGCATAAAGAATTATTTTTTGTGTTAATATCTTATATAATCCATGCTCTTGAATGTTTCAACCTATTTCTTAGCAAGAATTTTCAGTATTCAGATAAGTGCCTGAATTTTCTGGAGCACTGTTCATTGAATTATATTAAGAAGTTCTCATTTTGCATGTTTTCACTTTATACAATCATTTATAGGAACTTATCATGTAATTCCATTCTCAATTACCATGTTTATCCTAAACTACTCAAAATATTGCAAACTCAAGCACTTTATGCAGTTGATTGCATAAAAATCTTTATTCAGAGTACTTTTGGTTAGTTTAATAACCATCTTCTATGAAAAATACAAGATTAGAATTGAACGTGTTTGGATTACAGACATGCACTATAAGTTCTAAACATTTAAATTTAACTTGGAGTAAAATAATGTACATGTCCATTATAAATAGCAACGTTAAGTCAATCTTATTAATTTTTTAAATATAGGGTTATTTGGAAAATAATTTCTTTTTTTTTTCATGAAAATGAATGACAGTTTTTTATAGTATATAAATATTTTTTATATTGATCATTTTGGTCCAATCCATTTTGCCATCTTTCTGGTGGTAGCATGATTCCATGCTTGCAGAATTTCTGATCTTTGCTTGCAAAAAACTGAACCAAATGATTTTTGATTCATTTAAACTAAATGTTTTTTTTTTTTTTCATCTAAAGAGTTCTGTAAAGACCGGAATAAGTAATAATTGGAGGGTGCCAAATCTGGCAAATGTGGGTGTGGTAGCACATTCCATCCAAGTTATAACAGTTTCTGGCAAGTCATCAAACTTTTATGAAGTCTGGCATTGTCATGGTGAAACACTATGCCATTTCTGTTAATGAATTCTGGCCTCTTCTGTAGGATGGAATCACTCAATTTATCCAATTGGTGGCAGTACACTTCCAAATTAATTGTGGAATTGTCTGGTAGAAGCTCAAAAAAACAATTCCCTTGAAATCCCACCAAACAAAGAGCATCATTTTTTTTATGAATATCAGCTTTCGGAGTGCTTTGAGCAGCTCATCTCTTCTGCTCCATGTTGCTTGCATTCAACATTGTTGTAAACAATCCATTTTTCATCACCAGTTATGATTCGCTTCAGAAAGGAATCATTTTCTTCACATTTGAGCATCAAATCACAGATGTCATGATCATGAATAGTCGAATTAAAAAAATTCAATCTTATAGCAATTTCTTGTGTTGTTATTCAGCATTTGCTTCAACCAATACTTTTATTTTGTCATCATCAGCTTCAACTGACTTTCTAGAAAATGGTGCTTCTTTAATATTGAAATTGTCAAAATGATTTTGCAAATCAGTTTTGGCACTGGCATTCTGTTAACACATCTTCTCATACACTTCACATAACTTTTTTCTTACTTGAACATCATTCTTACCTTTTTGGTAATAAAAAAAGTAAAATATGCCAAAAATCTCCATTTTATTTTCCATTTTGATATGACACCCAAAAAACAACAAATGCACAGAATCAAAGAAAAAAATTTTTATAAATAAACCTTGAAATGTCAGCTGTCAAAAATATATAATGATAATAGGGTTTAGAATGAAGTTGGCTGGTTAAAATACAACTAACAACACTCATGGAAAAAACAAAACTACTTTCCGAACAATCCAATAAAACCAAGAATTAAAATAAAATAGAATAAAATAATGCACATGTATAATAAAACAATATTGGGCCAATCTTATTAAATTATAAACTAAAATGAAAAATTAAGAATTAAAATTAGAAACTAAAATTAATTTGGATTAAAATGGAAGACTTTTTTTAAAAATAAAGGCTTTTTTTTATTAAAGACTTTCTATTGGAGGGCAAAAATCCATGCTGCTGTGGGCTCCTCCAGGAGCTTATCATTGATTATGCATTCTGAATCCATTCTTGAAACTATTTCTAAGGTCTCATCTTTGAGTAATTCTTTATTGAAACGGACCATTTTTACTACTATTGTTTGATACCAGTCTACTTTGACATCATTTTTATAGCAATTTCTAGCTAATGCCATTGTAAAATTGGCTTTGACTATGTCTGTCTTGTGTTCTTTCAATCTGTGGGCTAAAGGTCTCTTATTTGCCCCTATATAGATTTTCTGATGTTTGTTCTGTTATCATTTGGAATTTCATATATGCCTTCTTTCATTTTACTGCCTCTTCTGTCTTTTTCATTGTACACTAGTTAGTATACTGTTGGATGTCACATGCAGCTTGCTGTCCATTTTTTTTAAATCAGGTTTTTTACTACTATGGAACTAGCAAAACCATATGATAAGACTATTTTTTCTTTGGTACGTGTTGTTGGATTGTTTTGTTTGTCCTTTGGTCTAATGATTGTCTATTAATGTTTGAGAATTTGGCATTTACTTTATGTTCTAACTTGGATGCACCTTTTCGTGTAGTCATGCTCTTTATCCGTTTTATAAGTAACTTCAATCTCTTTTATCAATTGCTTTCTGGTAGCTGCAGTATGATTGATAACATAACAACAAACCCTCTGGAAATCTATATAAGGTCAACTAAGAGAGCTTTAGTCTACAGACTGAGAGAATACAAGAGAGACATAGCCAAAGCCAATTTTGCAGTGGCATTAGCTAGAGCAGGGGTGAGCAACCTTTTTAATCAACGGGCCAATTTAAATTT
>AYEL01077622.1:0-73978 GCA_000484575.1 Olivierus martensii
TATATTTTTGAAAATATTTTGAAATTTGTTACTTGTTGTTTTAGCATAAAATCATTTATATTTCATAACTTAAAAAAAATTTTTAAATATACTTTCATTATTCAAAATTAAAGTCTTAATAAAATATATAGTATTAAAAATTTGTAAAGGTTAATTTTTTGCAGAAAGAACTACTGCATTCATTTAAATTTATAAACCAGATTAGGAAATTGCTTATACACAGTATATAATTCTGGAAGTCTAAAAATTTAAAAATGTTTATATTATAATGTAGCAGAATTCAGTAACACATTAAAAATAAATCAAAAGTATATATATTATACATAACATATGATTTTAGTTTAACGTATAAACATGCAATTCATTCGATTTATTAATAGATTTAAATGCTTTATAAATCTAAAAAAATCATCATATTAAACTCTCGAAATAATATAAAAAATCTGAATTTAAGAATTTGTAAATTATTATTCATTTTTATAAATTAATCTAATTCTATATTAAAAATTTTAAAAATAAATATCTATCATCATAAATTACATGTGATCGGAATAAACAAATTCATAAAATTTTAGTGAATAATTTTGACATTTAAATAGAAAAATAAAAAAAATAAAAAAATTATAAAAAGTTTAGCGCTTTATTTTTTTATATTAATGCATAATTAATGTGCAAAAAGAATAAATTTTAATCGTATATTGTGGCAATCTTGTTTTATTTATGACAATGTTTACTTATTTTGACTACGTTGGAGCCTCTAATAAACAGGGTCAAAGCATAAACGTATATAAAAATTTATAAAGTATGTTTCTCAAATAATTATACTTTGACTGCATTTAAGTATATTAAATACAATAATCATAGTTATTTTATATGTTTGGACTTTTATGATCGATCATTTAGTCCTAACTTCATTCCGATTCTATCTCCTCAACGTAATGATAAATGTATATATTTTAGATACGAGACAAACCAATAAAACTTATGAAATCTTAAAATGCAATTATGATAAGATGACAATTCCTATAGTAAAGCTATTTAAACACAAAGTTTGCTAGAGTCACAACTCACCTCCGATTCGGTCAACACCGTCGCCATATACCCACAATCCCCCGTGACGGATGTGGGTCGCAACGAACATGCGCAATGGGAAAAAGCAATTTTTCTTCCAACGGAATAATTAATTAGTTCAATGAAAACGCACACACTTTCGCACACGGTCGTTTTAAAAGGTTCGCGCTATCGCCGTACGTCTAGCGCACACAAAAACGTGTTATTCGACGGGAAACCGTTGCTTTACTATCGCCTATCGTGCTGTGAGAGTCGGATGAACAGAAAGAGGACTGCCCTTGAGCACGAGGTGGGGGAGGTCTGGCATGAGTCACAACTTCAGGACATTTTTAACTTGTGTCGCTTCTTGAATTACAGGCTGTGGGGTTTTGTCAATTTACGCAATCCGGATGGACGCGATGCTCAATGATCAGCAATGAGGATGACTCAGGTAAGACGCTCGTTTTATAAAACAATGGTCCTCTCTTAGTGCGAATGATTGAATGCTGTTTACTGAATGAATTTTTTATTACAACTCGTAATTACGCTTTTTTGTAATATATCTGTTGCTCTTCCTTTATCGTATTTTAGAATTGTTTTAATAGATCGGAAGAGCGTCGTGTAGGGAAAGAGTGTAGATCTCGGTGGTCAGATTATAAAATTACAAATTAAAAAAAAAGAGTTTTTTAGTCTCCCGCTGGCAGACAAGTTGTCGGCGGTCCCACTGACGTGTCAACGCTGGTTTATTCGAACAAAGTACACTAGTTAGATGAGCCGGTGACGGGAGAAAAGCAGTTGCTGTAGGCAATCACATGTATATTACGTAAAAGCAAGGCTAGCTGGTTGGATCCGTGCGAGGGACGATCACATCCGACTGCAGGAGGCTAGGCTGGCACCCGAGTCCCATGGCGTTGAAACAGTGGCGTGCCTCAAAGGAGGGGCGGTCCGAGTGAGAGGCTTGCTCGGCGCCTGTGCACTACAACATTATTGTACTGTAGGCCTAACAGACGAACGGACGGTGAAGCCTGACGGGGTCTAGAGTGTAGTATCCAGTCCTGTGCGGGCTCTGTCTAGTTTGTTTGGGCGAAGCTCGCGTAATGTATGAGTGTGTAATCCGATGCTTAGGCCTGCGTGACCGTGTTTTACCACCCAAGGCCAACACTAGGACAGGAATGTTTATTTTTCTTTTGGTACCTCGTTATGTGATGTTCTCTATAAGTGAAAAGTCCGCGAGGATGCGGCGTTAAAGCCAGAGTAGAAACAATAACCTACTGGAATTCTCACATACGTCTATCACTTACCTGGATAAATTATTATTTTCCAAAACGGAAGGACCTTCTTCCAGATGCAACATCTCTACTGGACATAGTGTGTTGGCTATGTGTGTGTGTGTGTAGAGTTCTTCAGACTAGAGCGAGGAGGTGTGGTCAGTCAGTGACACTGCACAGCGCCGTTCTACTAAAATCGACAGTGGGCACTCACCAGTAGTGGCCAGCTGATCGGTGGTGGCCAAATTCTCGGCATGGAGAGCGAACAGTCTATTGGCTGGTAACGTAAGTACCAACAAGCTTTAAGTGCTCCATACAACCCACTGCGTGACTTTAGTCCTAGAGTTTCCCTTTTCTGCTAGTGTTGAGATACCACACGGACTGACATTACGCTTCGATTCAGATAATTTTTCCGTTAGATTACAAACAGACACCAGATAAATTTTGCTATTTATAGAGTAATTGAGTTTATTTTCATCGATTATTTACTTTCTTTAAACAGAAAAAAAGCAATTGTTATTATTTTTTTTAATTCGGCGCCATTTCAATTTAAAAGATGACCAGCCGAAAATGTGCATTTTAAACAGTTTAAAATGCATATATGTATACATTTAGGCTTATCATTAAAAAAAAATTCCGATTTTAAAATCGAAGTCAGATGTTTAACCCTGAATTTTAAAAGAGAGCGATTCGAACGGTATTTAGCATTTTAGAAACTTTAAATTTTTTAAAATCCCGCCATTTTCGATTCTGTCCTTCCAACTGCTTATGGGAGAGAATACTGTACGATGATTATGATAAACGTCGACGCCCATGGCTTAGGAGGGTGGCTACCCTCATACTGCGCATGTATGTTAGAATTTAAATTTGCAAACTTCCATCTACTTATTCTAACAGGCTCCGGTCGGCTATGCGCTAAGATGTCGATGGCGCAAGGAACACCAGACATCCTATTCACCGTACAACGACAAACCCGAAGAGAGCATTTGCATTATCCCGGTACAAGATTGACAGGCGCAGTCATAAACAAGAGACGAGTTCGCCAATAAAAATCCAGAATCATTTTTAGGTGCGAAACAGGAATGTGCGAGACAGCAAATGCAATGCTAATGGCCGCTCCAGGCGAGTAACAGCCTCGTCCTAGTCAGCCAATCTGTGTACGACTGCAAACATTCATTTATAGCCAGCGTTTCCTTTGCTATTTGAATATCATAATGAGGTCAGGTTCTATGGCAACATTCAGATGACGTCCAATCATCTCATTCTGACCGAGGGCTGAGCAGCGGACAAGGTAGAGTATGGCTATTGCTTTCCATTCTATCATAGATTGTACGTACTGTAGCACGGCTTGTGGAGACAGTTTCCTATCTAGTCTGTGTGTGTGGCGGGCTGTCTCCGTCGGCGCGGGGGTTCGTCCGTAACGCCGCTTCGGAATCTGACAGTCAGTCCGTCCCGTTTTTGTCTCCCATATCCGTCGTGCCTTATGGACTTTTATCGGTGACCTTTGAACTCCGCTATGACGTAGCAGTTCGTCGCACTCTATAACGCTATCTGTGAACCCATGGATTTACCACTTGATTCTACTTTTCTTCCGGAATGTTTTCGGTCGCTTCCTACGGTCCGGATTTTCAGTTTCCGAACTGCAGCTGCACTCGGTGGTGCCGTGCACCGACTGTTAGGCTTAGCGTCGGTGCGTCACGGTGCTATTGGCCGCCGAGGGCGTCGGCACTAACTCGGGCACCGATGCCAAACAGTGCACCACATCTACTCTCGGTTGGCACCGACCACCACTCTCTGGACTAACTCATCTTCGACCACCAACATCCTTTAACTCGCCGTGTAACAAAAGCCGAAAACGAGTCAAAGACCCGAATCTCCCGGATATATTTTTTAAGAATTTAATCCGATAAAGCGGCCACATGGTTTCTTCTGTTTGTTTATATTTTTATATATATATATATATATATACTAAACAACAGTCCCACGTCCTTTAATATATACTATCATTATAACTATTCTATCAAAACAGCGTATTAATAAATATATATATATATTAAATATTAGTTATTATTTACGATATATGTATATATATCGTTAGTGTATATATTTAATATTGTCGAGATACTTGAACGTTGTGGATGACAGGAATAGAGGGAAACGGGATGAACAGCTGCGACTAGAGGAGGCATAACTAGTTAGATGTGGGAATGTTGCATACTGTGGACGATACCATTTCCCAAACATACCCGATCGGTTTATCAGAATCGAGGAGATAGGAGAGAAACCGGGAGTTCGAGGGGAACAGCTCAGAGTTAAGTAATGCTAAGCGCATGTTTTAAATCTAGCAGTTCGATAAGTTTTTTCCGTATATATAAAAATGATGTATTTTCTAAATTGAAAACCAAAACTTTCGAAAAACTTAAGCCTTTCGTAGTTATTGTAGGTTCGTGTTACTTGTATTGCGTGACTGATTCCCCGCCCTGCACTGATGTCCCTATGCTGGCGGCAGGCTCATTCGGTGAAAGTAACTCCGATTTAAAGAACAATTTGTCCGGGAATGAACTACTCATCCCAATTTTTTCTCGTTCCAAAAGAAACAAAAAATACACACACACACACACACACACACACAATACATCCAGACAGAACCACATTAAGTCTAAAATTCTCTCAGTCCACGAAAACTTTTTACATAATTCAGTTAATTGAAAACGTGGAGCCGATAGCTCGAACATTTAACATAAGAAAAAGTTAGTTGACAAATGCAACCCTACACATTACATTGATCCAAATTATGTTGACAGAAAGCGATCGGCGAGAGTTACACGGTTATTTAGGATGGATGCGTGAGTTAATATTTACAGTTGGCATAATCGATTATTGACAAAAGACAGATCGATAACGTGTTGTGTAATCATCGTAGAGATAGGTTGTCTACATAAAGTTTCACTCTCTTATTCGGTCTTGTACTTCGAGTTGTTAACAATAGCATATTCTTATTTGAATACAGGCCTGTGTACATATATATAAATACAGTATATTTCTAGGCCTTAAGAATCGATTCTCTTTCTCTCTCTCCGATAGTGACGTCACCGATGCACTGATTTCATTCGAGAATCGTGATTTTGTAAAAGATTTTCGGACCAAACACCTAAATCACGCGTTTAGAAAATTATTACGTTTTTTCGGATAAATATAAACTCGAGAGGGACGACTGGAAGAGGTCAAGGCTCTATAATTGAAACCAGTACTTAAACCACAGACATCCGTGACTTAGTGTGACAGTAGAGTCCGGGACTTTACCTAATCGCGAGTTCTTACCTGACCAGTTATAATATATTTATTTTGATTGTTTGATACGCTTGCATTTAATTTCAAATAAAAAAATTTTTTAATTTTAAATTAGTTAAAAAAATTCTCTAGACGAGTTTATGTAGGCCTATTCCACATATACGTGCATATATAATTTTTTATCTATATCGAAATATAAATATGTTTGATCTGGTATATATTTAGTTCATAAAGACAGGTGTTCTCCTTTTTTTTTCTTCTCTCCAAATCTCTCTCTCTCTCTTTCTCGTTTTTTTCCTTCTCCGTCAATTAACAGAAGGACATTAATATTGATTTTAAAATTTTGCCTTCATTGTTTAACATACATAAATGATGAGTTTTATTTTTAAAATTTAACTTTCTATATTGACTTAAAATTCCGTCTTAGTAACTTTAAAAAGTGTATTCCAAATGCGACTATCATTTATCATAACAAAAAAAAGTTGTAAATAGTTTGACACATTAAAACATTACAGCTATTAAGATCAAGAATATTTTTGATAGCGATCAATATCACTTTTACATATTTTATGTATTAATTGCGATTTTAAACCAGTAAAAAATATATATAAAATTGTATTTTATTGTAAACTGTATAAAAAAAATATCTATATATATTTATTTTTACATAATTTATGTTTTCAATTGAAAATTTCAGCTGGCAAATTTGATGTAAATTCGAACGTTTATTAGATTATAAATATCTAAAGAAGGAATTTACGTAAATTTATTAAATTTATTTGATTTGATATTCTGGTAGGCCAAAAAATATAGTGGAGTACGGTGACATATATGTGTGGACAACAAATTTTGTTGGATAGAAAGTATGGTATGTGTTTTAAATCTGATGAAAATAAAAAAGACACGATTTCTCTTCAATCATTTAATATGAATCGCATGCTAAAATAGAAATTATTATATGGCGAGAGATGACGTGAATATATAAAAGTTCTTTCAAATTACATAGCTGAAATTTTTGATGTAAGAAAAAGTGATGATAGCATTTAATGGATCAGAGGTTAGTCTCGAAATGGTTGTGTAAACAATTACCGAGAGCTTATTCTTTTCTCTTTATGTTTCGAATGGTGCTTTACTTAATTATGTGTGTGCTGAAAACATCAGTGAGGTAACAAGATCGAGACGTTTAAAAACTAGATAGTCGCCAATGCCGTTTATCCAATTAATTAAACACATCTGGTTTATATCATGTGTAATTCAGTGCGTGATTTGCAGAGAGGTTGCCTTTCTCACCATTTCTATCTTTACAGTGTGAGTCAAGTTGTCAAGCGGTAATGGGAAGACGTAATGCTGTGCAGGTGCGATTGCGAATTATCTTCAGGAATTTATTCTTCCATCTAACTTGTAATAGCTTCGGTGATGATAAAAGTTTTTGCTTTAATCTTATGAGTAAGCTTCGGAATATCATACCTGTGGATTGATAATAGCGTTGTAATTTAATTCTCAGAAATGATATCTATCTAAACACTTTTTTTTCTTTCTAACGTTTATTACTATAGAGAAACGTTGCGGAGTCACTATCTACTTGATCTCGCTGGTTCCTGACGTCTATAATTAGAGCAGTCGTGCTAAAGTCAATGCTTTGCTTAGCCCCGCAACTTGTTGCTTCAGCTCTTGTCAAACCATCAAAACGGCAACCTTTCATTTGAGCTACTTTGTAACTCTCTAAATTTGCATTCGACAATTAAGAATTTAGGCTGTAGAATTGCCTGGAGAGAAAAATGTTTTATTGACACTATTTTTTTTACTCCGCAAATTTGCAATATTTAAAATTCAGTTGTTATCTTATATTTCATTTGACAATTTAGAATAATTGATTCTTTCGCCTTATCTCTTGTCTCTTTTTTCTCTCCACCTCTGTGTCCTTTCGATTGGTAGAGTGCGGCATGCGTGCATATTCTTGTCTGCACTGCCAGATGTATTCATCGTGTTAGTCAACTCAAGATCTAGACGGGTTTACATGCCAAGTCTTGTACTATTAATCGGACAAGATATTATCATCAGATTTCCAATCTTATTTTGACAATCCATTTGATGTCACCTTCATCGAAACACCGTTTGACTGCTGCCATGCTAATTATAAATTGTAAAACGTTTTATCTTCGGGTAAAAGATTGCCCACAGGAACCTTTTGTGTGTACGACGAAGGATAAAACTTAATGGTCGGCGAGTGATAAAGTTCGGTAATTTATCAGACAGAAAGAATTTATAATACGGCGTGAAAGAAAACTGTGACGGAATGCATTTGACCACCCCATCATTTCCCAACTTAGAAAATGCCTATTTACTTGTTAGTCTTATTCTTAAACCGCCTCTTTAATTGGTGTGTCTGCACGTAAAAATAACAATAAATATATATATATATATGTATACGGTATATATGCATCTAATGCATAAGATATGTGATTTACATAAATAATAATATGCACTTTTAAATTTAATAAAATATCAAAATCAATAGCTGTGGGTGGTAAAGATGAAAATTTTGGGATCTTTTATTTTAATAAAACGTCAGAGAAACAACAACATATATAGCTCAACTTGCGCTCTTTCGAAATATTTCAACTCCCTTTATGTTTTGTAAGAGTTTAAAATTTCAACAAGTGCGAAATACTTTACACGCTTCTTTTTTTCTTCTTTTTTTAACTGTTTGTGCTGCTAGAGCAAACTAAAGGATAAACATGAAATATTCACATTCGGAGAGAAAATTTCACGCGAGTTTCAGTTTATACGCGCTGCCAAGACTCTGTTGGGGGTTCTATCAGCTAAGTCATATTGTTAGAAGTTACAGGTCGAAACAAACAGATGTCTGGAAGCACCTCACTCCATCTGGAATACTTCATGTATATGAAAGATTGTCGCGGTAGTTTGGGAGATAGCTGACCTAGATTGTTGACGTTCGAAATCATAGAAGCAGTTTTGTTGCTAATGTATTTATCATATCACCAGCGTGTGTGCTTTATATGTGGACGGCAGCAGTGGGTTAGCTATCTTGTCCATTAGCACAGAACTTTCCATTATAATAATAGATGACAGTGTATGTGACAGGGGAGGTTTGGAGATGGACAGTGTCTCTATCCCCAAGTGGTGACTTTATTGTCTGGACAGACGTAAGACAGAGAATTAATGTTCCCCGTTATCTAGGGTTGCTATAGTGGGGTCTATGACACCCCCTTATCTCTCCCTGTGTTCTGTAGATTGGTGAGTAGTGAGGACAAGGGCGCTCGCTGCTTGAAGTGTTCTCCGAAACATTATGGTTCAATATACTGTACCTTGTTAGATTTGAAACGAATTTTACACTCGATTTACGTCCGATCAATACTAACAAAGTCGATAATCATATTTTGATCCGTTTAAACTTCTTCCATATATATATTTATACTAATAAGTAAACTGCATGCACAAACTTTCCACTCGTAAATATTAATGCCGTATGCTAATTTGGTAATTGGTGTGGGCACGATTGGTAAATTTACAACTTTCTCCCGACTTTCTTGATTAGGTTACGTCTTAGCAGTTGCAGTTTATTTAGCCATACACGTTACGAAATTTTGTTTAGTCTACCAGAAATAAAAAATATATTATCATCTAAAATAGGTAGGCCTTAAAAGAAAAAAACTCATTCCGTCGTCTTAAGGTCGTTCGAATTTAATATTTATAAATTCGTTATCTGAAAATTTGTCATACGATTATTAATAATCGATCGAGAGGGTCTAGATTTAAAGGTTAGGTACGATAACATATATAAAAATAAATAAACAACAGATTTAACCATTTCAAAACTCGGATTACATCGAAGCAGACCTGTATAATTATGTTGCCGTACTTGAATCATTCAGACATGTCAGTAATGACAGATTGTTTTTTTTTTACCAATTATTATTTCTTCTATCGCTATTGTTTTCATATATTATTTAGAATTGAAGTAGGATCTGTATCACCCAAAGAAACTCCCTCACATCCACATGATTTTCCGAGTCTTTGTTTAAGAAATGGACCGAGCGATCAATCATCTAACAATAGATACTCGGATCTATTATCTTTTTCCACAGTTTCTTTATTCAAATTATGTATTAAAATTAAGAATTCGAATAGTTTTTGACTGAACGATACGCATACAAATATTCGATCGTTCTTGATCGAATTTTGAGTTAATAATTAAAACTAATTAGTTGATAGACTTCGTTCGGTTCGCTCGCGAGGAATTCTTAGTTTTTAATCATTTTGATTCAACTGAAACAATAATATTTATTTTAATAAAAATAATACTAATTAAGCGTGAAATATATTTTGGATAAAGTTTCAAAGTCTCTCTCTTTCAGTATACGTAAAATAGACTCCAGTTTATTATTATTATTTTTTCTTTAACCTTCATTTATAGTTAAAAAAAAAATTAAAAAA
The DNA here is from genome assembly GCA_000484575.1 of Olivierus martensii. NCBI lineage: Eukaryota > Metazoa > Arthropoda > Arachnida > Scorpiones > Buthidae > Olivierus > Olivierus martensii. The sequence continues at coordinate 10,068 of AYEL01077622.1, forward strand.
GTGATGCTATCATCCGGTTGAACACGTTTACGAAACGGCACCTTTAATTTTTTTTTTAATATTTTTAATATAAACTTGTTTTGGAATTTTTATTATAAAACTTAGATGAAGTGTGATTCCCGTGAAAAGTAATCTGCTTGATTCCAGTTAACAATTTCTGCATTAAAAATTATAGTGATTGTAAATCAAAATTAATACTGCATTCGGATAATTAACTCAAAGTTTTTCCTCTCTCCTCTTCTAAAAAAAAAAAAACTATTCGTAATTTAAATTTTGAAGAAAAATTTCGATAGTTTGAAAGACGAAAATCTTGTTAGATTTGCATTTTTTTCGTTTGATGTTTCTTTGTCGCGAATAGTTTTACTACCTGCGTTGATTGTTTGTATTCTCAGAAACGAAAGTCGAGTATATAAACATAACAGAGAAAGGAAGAAAAGAGAAAGAAAAAAAATCTATAAATAGGCCAAAATGTTTTGTTTTATAAGTTCTAAATCGATAGCATCAACATAAATTCCGACTCCCTCGTAAGATAAATGGAACCCATTTAATTATAAGTTAATAAAACGTTCGAGTTATCTTCGATATTTATGGGTTTTTTTTATTCATATATATATTTTTTTACATTTCTTGAGAATTATAGTGGCGAAATCGACTGTAATTTAGATTAGATTCTGATGGTTAACAATGACATTTTATCGATTTTTCACCAAACGTCGTCCCGATACTATATTCCGAAATTTTCATTAATATTAATGATAGATATACGAAAATCTGATTAAACACATCATCTACTTCGATCAATCGAAAAATTTTAAGAATGGAAAAATTTTATTTTAAAATTTACAGTAGTAGAAAAATTTCCTAACAGAAACGAAATCCATATTACTTGCATTTTTTATCTTCTTTTTTTTTCCTTCTCTCTTTTTGTAGACTGGTTAATCTGCACGCAATTTATCCATAATTTAGGTATACTGCATAAACCGAACTTTTAGTATCAAAATACGGTTACCTATAATATTTTTCAGACGAATAACATCAAAATAAAGTTAAAAAAAAAATTATTTATAAATCAGAAATTAATTTTTCTCCAAGAGTTTATCGTCTTCAGTTGAACTGTGTTAGATGATGTTTACTCTTTATCAAACAACCTTTCTCCGAATGTGTTAAGATATAATTAGTTTTTAGTTAATGCCCACGTAATTTAAGAATAATGCTTAAGTGCTGATCTTTATTAGGTTTTTATAAATACACACACACAGATATATTTTTTTTAAAGAAAGTAGAATGATTAAACATGGTTGAATGGATCGTTAATTTGCTTAGATTTTTCTGGAAAGTTTAAATAGCATAATACCAGTAGTTGTAAGGTAGGTTCAAATATCTATTCTGAGTAATATAAGTGTTTTTTATTATTATTACTATTATTTGTCCTTGCTGATGACGATCGAGTCATTATCATTCTTCCAAAACATGAGATCATAATTAAACTTAAAAGCTTTTTTTTACAGTTTAATCTTGATGATATTTTTCCTTCTTGTTTATTGCATAAATCTTGCAAGTAGTAAATTATTTTTACTCCCACAAAAATTGGGTTATTAAATATGGTAGTGTGTATCGAATTACTGCAAATGATTTTAATAACAAAAACATACACAGTCGTTAAAGTTTTTTTAATAAATAAATAAAATTTGGATACATCTAAATCAAAACTTTAGTTTTTTTTTTTTTTATTCGTTTATCCTTGATGGTACCAAATTGTGTCGTGTTTAATCGGCCTCTTGCATAATTTTTTGTCTTATTAAATAGTATTTAAATATATTTATTTTTGTCGTAAAATTTCATAAATTATTTTGTTTACAAGGATGCAGGATTATTCGTGTACAGGGTGCATACGTTGGCAATAATTATAATTAAGAAAAATTTGCGATTTTAAATAAACCATAATATCCGATATAGATCGAATGATTCAATATTCACTTATAGAAAAATTAATAAACTGTTCTATATTTATATATATATAAAGGTTAATAATAATAAAAAAGAACTTTGATTTGGTTTTGGTTTCTAAATTGAACTATATATATATGAGATCCGCTGTTTCTGCTACTGCCGAAGAGTAAAACTGCTGACTTATCAATAAAAAAAAAATAAAAAATACATTCCGAACTATCTTTAAGTTTTCAGAATTTTTACGTATGGATGGAGAAGACAAAACTAGTGGAATATTGTTTAATAATTGTCGCATCTGTCCTTTAATTATTTTGGGTTTATGCGGGATTATAACGGTGAATAAATGTTATTTTTTTCTTTCTTGGTATATAAATTTACTTATAGAAAGTGATAAAAATTCATGCTTTGTACTGGTTTCTTGTATTTATTGAGTTGCATCGTCAAGGTACCAACATAATGGACTGAAACAAGTTATTATTAATGCGACATGATTCTGCTATAATGTATTATTATGATCACTGTGAAGTATTTATAAATGTAAAAATAACAGTAATTCTATGGGGTATAAAGGGTTATTTTTTAAGAATTTCTTTTTATTCTTTTAGCGTATCTTTTAATTATATTTGATCGAGATAAATTGTTTTGCTAATTTAATCGCATAAAAACGGTAAGTCTATTATTTAACGAGTTCTAATCGAGATTTTTTCCCGATGAGATATATAAATATATATTCATGCTTGCATCATGACGAAAGCATGAAAAAAAAGAAGTATTATTACTCCTATGTCAAAATTTAAAGGTTAAAAAACTGTTTCATTGACGGCAGATGTTTCACCGGTCAGATATTCCTCGAAATACATCTCACCACGTGACAACAAGCAGTCTAGGAATCTCTCGAGTAGTACTAGGAGGGAAAGAGGAGGTACAAATGGGAAGGATACAGTCAGTTGTTAAACTAGTCTAGCCTGAGGCCCTATCAGGTGCCATATGACAAGAGCAAGGTAGTTCCTCACAGCATGCTCCATTGGTTACCAACCGGACATGGCAAGCTGGTAGAACGAGGAAAACCATCAGGGTGACAGTGGCACCCCCAGAAAAGTACCCCACTTATCCTCATAAGGTCACGTGATATTCTATGATGTAGTGTCGGAAAATTTGACCCCACGACCCAAGAACTGGCCTAAAACGGCTTTGGATTCCGCAGTCTCTATCTGTTGCACCCACTTTAATCCCCGTCGCACTACTGCCACTTGATCAATCCCACTAAAATATATAACTTCTATCCTTGCCAATTGAGACTAGGCGAGTGTGTTGACCATTCCAAGTCGATTCGATCGCTTTTTTTTTATTTTTATTTTTCTATTGATCATTTTGGGAATTGCACGAGTAAAGAAATAGGAAGATTGTAATAACACAATTGGTTCTGGACCGTTGCATATTGCGTTGCCCTTGCATTGTCCTTGCGGGTGACAATTGTGCCATTATCATAATCCAGTCTGCTCGGATGACGTGTTGCTTTGTAACTAAACATTTCATGATGAAACAGAGAACGATCAAAAAATTACATGTTATAAACTCATGGCACCAGTCTTCATCGTCATCCTTTCTTAAGGTCATCAATCTTTGAGCGCAGGTTACATACAATTCAATTCAAACTCCATTTTTAAATCCGAAATATGATATTGCGTTTTAAAATTATCTCCCTGACGTGAAATAAGTCGAAAATATTGATATAAGCTTTAAAATTATAACAAATTTCGTCGATTTAAAATGACAATAGAAGTAAAAAAAACAATAAAAAATAAAAAATCTTGGCTGAACGTTCTGTAACCTCGATTTTTTCGTTTAAAATTTCCTGTTTATCAGTAGAAACAGCAAAAATTATGAATAATGTTATAGCAAACGACTCGCTTTACCGAATTGCACTACAAAATGACTAATAGGAAATACAAATTTATTGAAAAAAGCAGTGACGTATGGAAACAATTTCTACATCTGCATGACTTCTATGTAGGTTTTTTATTTTTTAAGATGGTTACTGATAGGTGGTATATACTCGTACTCTGATCTACCGGAGTCGCTCGCATTTTAAGCATAATCTTTAGTTTAAAATATCTTTTAATTTTTTTCCTCTTCTACTTCCACGTTTCTATATTTTACCGATGTAGCTGTACGATTCCCATTAATTGAACTGTTTGGAAATCATTTGATGTTAGAGATCTCAAGTTTAGCGTTAATTCTCTTTATTTACCAGACTATCACGTTTGCAGGGGTTAATTTGGACTTTGAAACTGTAGTTCAGTGGTTCACGATAGCAAATATATTTGCAGTTTCTTCGTGTCTTATATTCTCTTCCAATTATGATAGTAGAAAACTCATCTGACATAGATAACAAATTGTCTTTCAGATTAGTTCTTTACATATTGCATTTATGATTGCTTTAACACTTGTTGTAAGCTCATATTCTCCTATATAAACTATAATTGATAAGAGTAAAAACTCCCGATGTGTTAAAAACAAAGATATTAAAATGTTTACAGAATTTTTGTAGACTCTTCTCGATCGTCGAATTGATATAACTTAGTTAATAATTTTTATCAAAATTATATATTTTTCTCAAAAAAAAATTTATCCTTATGTTCAGAATAATAGTTTTTAAATAGAATAACTTCCTTTATAATGGGAGTTTTATAGAGGCCTTTCGAAAAATTCCGTTAGATAAAGAGTAAACTTCTTAAGTTTCTTTGAAATCCTGCTTTTCTCTTAAGATATTACTCAGTAAACGGTTAATGTAAAAGGCCTTTAAATTTCCTGTGTTAATAACATTCAATTTCCCGAGTTATTTTACCAATCATGCATATTCGATTGAACCAGTGATTAAGTAAAATCAGGACAGATGAACAATGCAGAAAGGAAGAAGCGATTATCATGCCCAGAACAGTTACGCAGAACGTGCTTATATATTGCGAGAGAAGAGGCCGGATTGTGTCATCACAAAGATTATAGAGAGAAAAAAAAGAGGCCGCCAGAAAGGGATGTGGTTAGTTGACTCGAAGAGTTTTTTTTTTCCTAACTCTCCTTCTTGCCTACTTTGAGTCGTCGAAATCAAGACTTCCTTTCTCTAATTGACAGCTGTTAGGTGAAGATGTCCCGACTACCGTAAGCTTCCCGACACTTAATCGTCTCATTTCCTGTAAGAATTTCAACCAGTCATTAATTTAGTTCGATGAATGGATGGCCTGATTAGATGCAAATCTAACATTTCTTGATTCTTCGCCGCTAACTTACAACCGAGTTCTCCACTTGATAAAACAGGAAATGTCTGATAATGTCTGCTATTAGGGCAATTAACTGCTAGAGGGACTATGTGATGTGTGAAAGTTTTGATTTGGCAATCCCTGTTGCTAACGTACCGTTGTGTGTGTTAAGTCAAAAATTCTAGACTGGAACCGTCCGACAACCTGTTTCCAATAATCTAGACAACTCATGGGATGTATCATGGTTGATGTGTATTCTGCAAAACAATCATCAAGTCGTCTGTTATAATAATTTTCTATGGTAATTAAAAATTGTAAAAAGTTCGGCTTTTTTTCCTACGCTAAACAATTTGGTAGGAATATTGGAATTAAGTAACGGAGCGGCTCGCATAGTACACTTTAGATAATGGTATCAACAAGTAAACGATCAGTTCCGATGCATCACTCATCTCCTTAAGTCAGAAGTATGTCCAGTAGTCGCAATCTGGAAACTAAAGGCAGGCAAACGGGACGAAATGTGTGTGAGGCATGGGCGTAACATAAGCCAGATTGCCCATTGCTGGCCCCACGGTATCGCGTTGGGATGGACTCTCTGATCGTTATATCTGCTGGTTCCCCATTGCGGACCCTCTACCCGCCCACCCCCTAGTTTTCCACCACCTCCTTTCCAGAAGTTAAATCGACGTCTTAACCTCCCCCAACACCCCTCATTCTTCCACTCCCTTTGGGTGGGACACTTGGCACCTTGTGTGAGAGACAGGGCAGCGACTCTTATCTGTCCATCGCCGGGCTCTCTCTTCTGTCTGCCAGAACCCTGGCACTGTTTATGTATTTGTGAAGACTAAACTGGTCAAAGGAGATTGTGACGAATTCCAGACCTGTCACGGTTCAGCCAAACCACTGTAGTTTGTTGACTGACCGTGTGCAATGGACCGTATTCGAAAATTTCATGATTTTATAACCTCCTACATATACACAAACACACAGGAGAAAAAATCACTTTAAAAAAACCTTCCAATTGACTAGTATATTTCCGTGGAGAAAAATATGTGTTACGATTCGGTTCGATTTCAGGGTTTGTTGCCCTAACTTTTATCTCGTCATTTCACTTTACAGGACAGGATGTGGGACCTGGGACCATGTCCCCCAGGCTGTGCACGCTCCTCGCGTGACTGTCCTGCACGGGTTATCCGTGGCTGGGGTGGTCTAGCAGCCGTGGGACCTCCAAACGATACATCATCACTAGCACAGTGAACAAATAGACCATAGAGCACGGAGGCTCGGGGTCTCGTTCATTCTACCTGAAATTGGGGAGGGGGAAAGTGATTATTTCTCTTTTAAATTACCGGAAATATAAGCTTTGAGGATTTCTTTGGATACTGCGTAAAGACACACTGTAATCAATGCCACAAAGCTGTCAAGCGGAACTCTACCTTTTTTTTATTTATTTTCTTTCGAGTTAAAGAAAGATTCTTGGAATTAATAGATAACAATCACGGTTTGCCTCGTTTTTTTCGTGTCTTTCCAAGGATTTAAGAGTGCAACATTCTTTCAACTTTAATCGAATCTTAAAAATCGCATTCAAATTCGAATTGTTTTTTTTTATCCAGGTGATCACAATCGATAGCATCTGTTATATCAATTGCTTGTATAATTTTGAGATGGTTATATGAACGTTGTCCTAATCTTATCAGTTGAAATTAAATCAAATGTGGGATTGGAGAGGTTGATTACTTCACAAAAGAAACCTTACATTAAAATGGACTTCGATCTTTACTTAATCTTTCAATAGATTGTAATGAAACTCTAAGGAAACTATAGCTAAATAAATTTTGATTTAAAGCCTTTATTTTATATATATATATAAGGACAATTCGGCTTGTGGTTGGGAATTTCTTTACCGGCTATTTTCGATTGTGTGGAAACAATAGCATTCTTGATTCAACATGCCATCAATAAATGTCTTCGAAAGTCATCGTCGATAGAAGAAAAATAAACTTACAAAGAAGTCTTTATTCGAACATAACCATTCAATGATTACATTTTAACATTTTGTATCAAACAGCCGAATAACTTTTTTAAATTTATAATAAATATTCAACTTCAATGTAAATATGAAATTAAACAACTACATTATCATAGATTACTACATTCGTTATAGTACAGTACTGTTTCAGTATTATCGATTTAACGTCAAATCTGCATGTACGGTACATATATATTGTACAAACAAGATTTAATTAAAGAAAATATTAAATTACATAAGTGTATTAAAATTATAAATTTTATCACAAATTCTATTCGTAAAACGAAATTAAATACTGGTATATATTTATTCTTGAAAAAGTCTATAAACGAATCGATTTGGACAAATGTTCTCTTAACATGCCATGCAAGCAGATTAAAATTATATAATCGAATGCCACACCTATAAAATAAGAGAAAAATTGCATTTAATATATACAAAAAATCAGCAAAATTTTTTTTGTATTTTGGCGCGTTTTTTCTTTGCGAGAGCGCACAAAATATGAAAAAATTTTGTAGATTACTTTTATCTTAATATTTTCTACACACATTTTATATAATATAATCACATATTATAAAATATGTTACTAAAATGTTAAATTATTATAAAATAAGAAAAATAATTACTAATTAGCTTATTGTTGCATTCTTTTTTAAGTGGAAAACAAACTAATTTATCCTTGATGAAATTTTTCTACCTGAAAGAAAATAAATTAATAACGTTCAAGAAAAAATTAAATATATTAAAAAGAACTACTTCCTTATTTAAATTTCTATTGTACGCAATTTATATCCTCTATTATTTCTTGATTAATAATAGTAAATTAGAGATTCAAATTTGATTTGTTCCGTTATGATTTATCAATTTATCAATTTATTATTTAAAAAGTTCATCTTTCTGAGATAGATTGATTTCTTCTTCAAAATATGTCTATAAAATATAAATAAATAATTACATAAAATTAAAGAATTTTTTCAAAATATATCGTGGTCTTATACTCACCTAATTGCATTCTGAAGACTATGTTCATCTTTACATCCTCAGCAGTTAACTCGTTTAGTTAAAACTTGTAATAAATTTTATTATTGTTTTCGAATACTGTTTTAATGTTTTGTTGTATGTTTTATGTTTATTAACACATATAATTATTAATTATTAACACATATAAAAACTAATAATGTATGTTTGGATCTTTATGATAATGTGAGATTCATGAAATTTGTCACTCAGTCAGGGTCACATTTGTTCCCATTCACACACAAAAATTAAAATATATAAATGCAGAAGCAAATACAAATTTCAAATTATACTTACATAATTTCTAATTAAAAACACTCCTTGAATATTTTGAAATTAATAAAAAATATAAGATAAGAAAAAATGGTACTTACGTTTGTTTATTTTATTGGCCATTGATCTACTTTTCCCGAATTTTTATTTAAAAATAATAGTTTATAAATTTAATTTATTAGAAGGCATAACTGTTCTCTAAAATTCTGTATTAATCGAATAAATACTAATTAAAAAAATATATTTTTATACAATTAAATTTTTTCTGTAATCCTACAATTTATGGTCTAGACATGTTCATCTTTACATCCTCAGCAGTATTTTACAACCTCAAGGAATCATTTACCTGAGATTTACTTGCCTGAGCAGTACTTTAGAAACTTGTGCATTGTTGCCGGATTTTCCGATTTAGATTAAAATGTAGTGAATTTTTATTTAAAATTATCAAATCATTTTATAAACCATATATTTATTTTTTTATTTTATAAAAAATATTAGATACCGTAAACTGGGGTGACTTAGGCCCATTAGGGTGGCTTTGGCCCAATTTTGGACTTTATGATAATGTGAGATTCATGAAATTTTTCACTCAGTCAGGGTCACATTTGTTCCCATTCACACACAAAAAATTAAAATATATAAATGCAGAAGCAAATACAAATTTCAAATTATACTTACATAATTTATCTAATATTTTTAAATAATAACTTTATTAATAAACAGTTTATAAATGATATGATTGTTTTAAATAAAAATTCCATTATAACAAATCATGTTTTAAATCTAAAATAGAAAATATGGCAACGCTGCTCAAGTTTGTAAAGTACTGCTCAGGTAAGTAAATGTCAGGATCCTAAGCTGCAGGATTATCAATTTTTCTATATTGAAAAATGTAAACTAACATGGTTTAAAAATATGTTATTAAGAAGTTTTTCATAAAACAATATGAAATTTTATAAGCTTATGTGTGAATTTTGATACTTATTATAATTCAATAATTCTTACTACTAGTATCAGTCTTGTTATCACTTTCCGTTACACTGTCCTCTTCAGACTTATCATCTTCTTTTGATTTATTGTCTTCTTCTGATTCATCGTCTTCTTCTGATTCATCGTCTTCTTCCGATTTCTCACCTTCTATATCACAGGCATAGAAAGTAGGAGTCAAGCAGTTAATGGAAGCCAATTTTTTTTCTTCTCTCAAACTGTAAACAGCACAATCTCCGTCTTTGGGTTGATCTTCTCCCCAAATTTCCTCTGCTTGTTCCTGTGTAAGGTCCGTATCGTCTCCATGCTTCCAAACACCATTTTCTCTAGTTAATCCCACATACAACCCATAAACATATTTGGAAAGATAAGTTTCGTTTAACATACATTCAAATATTCTGTCGTTTATTACTGCTGATATGTAACCATTATTCTGTTTACAATTTTCGACAGCATTATCGTGATTATATAAAAGTCCAGTTATCTTTATGCAATATTCTTCGCATTTATAGTAGCCTTGGTTCATATTACATTCTGAATAAAAAAATAAAAATAAAAATCTGACAAATATTATTGAAAATAAAGATAACGTAAAGTTTATACAATTTATCTTACCTTCATTTTGCTGTTCTTGTTCGCACATGTAATAGTGCTCAGTATCGCAATCTCTCATGAAAACCTTTAGATTGTCTTCTATTGCGCCACAAGTCGAGTCTGACGATTTTTTTGGTTGTCCTTCATCCCATAACGTGCATTCATTCTCTTGCATAACTGTGTTATCGGTTGGATAACGAAATACATCCATATTGTTATCGTATACAAATCCTGCCCATATCCAAATATCGAAATCCTTTTTCTCCGCATCTTCCCTAAATTTTTCTAAATCTTCCTCACTCTTCACTAGAGCTAAAGATCTTTTATCTTTACCGCAACCTTGTTTAGCTTGCTGATAATCCGCTAAAACTTTGACTATATCTACAGTACCCTTATTTTCTATCCAAACAAAACCATTTTATTCAGTCTCCTCACGCAAATTTTATATAAAATTAATTTTATAAGCTTACCTTCGGCATCGGACGTATTCTGACTTATAAAGATTCCTAGAATTATGATAAGTATATAGAAATTATGCATCTTCAGTCTCACATATGATGTAACGTTGGCTCTATATATAATGCATATACGCATCTCTTAAATGTTAAAAACTTATAAACAATATTGGCTTCTTTCAAAATATATAAACTATCACCGAGTTCCACTCTCTGTACAGGTTTAGCGTGTTTCTGCACAGTTTCCTTTTAATCAGATAGAGAAGATCGAAGCAGCAACAAAGTTAAATCATATTCGTTGCATGTCGATGCGGTGAAGAATATCACGCTAAGTTTTAATCTTGGCGTAAACATGTCAAAATAATATTAATTGATAAAACATAAGTCCTTCCCGAATTATATTCTTTATTAATTTATTAACTGAATAATGCGTGCGTGTTTTTTTAATTAAAATCGCTAAACAATATTTTAGTTATAAATATCAAAACTCATTAAAGCAAGAATTTTTTTAAAGAAAACAATAATAATTAATTTCTGAATAATTTGCATTTTAATTAAGTTATTATCTTTTTCGATTAATATTTATGCCTATTAATTTATTAATTCTTTAATTAAATTTATTTCTATTATTTATTGTAATTAAAAATTCTCAAAAGGTAAGTTTTTAATTAAGAGATCAGTTATGCCATCATTTGGGATCAGTTTTTAATAGAAAATTTATAAAATTGATATAACAACTTACTTGATTGAATGAAAACTAATGGAATTATTATAAAATAATTAACAAAAAATATATTTTTGATTTTATTATTTATAGAAATTACTGTAAAATATTGCAATATCTATATTCACAATCTTGATTTTATATTCTTACTCAACTTTCAGTTAACATAATTAATTGAAAATTTACTACTTACATGTAGAGTTTTTATGAATAGAATTATCCAATTTTTATAAATAAATTTTTAAAATATTTTTTCGTTATAAAACAAAAATCAGAAATTAAATGAAATTTGAAATAAATTTATTCGATAACATTGTATAATTAAATATAATTTTTGGGATTTCTAGGTTTCACTTATTATATAATTTTTGTGATTAAATTTAACATTAAAATTTAAATTTAAAAATATCTGTTATTGAAGAATTTAGAGCGTTGGACCGAAATCAATTAAGGATTGCCACAGTAATTCTTATAGGACAATATCATCTTAAGAGACATCTTAGCTGTCACATTCCACTATCATCTTAAGATGTCTCTTAAAAGGTTTGAATGTAAAAAATATAGTATATTATTGTTTTATGTTATTGATAATCTAACTCAGATGTGAAAATGAAGAAAAGCCTATTTAGATAATGTATTTTGTTGTCATATAGAGCTTTCCTGTTGAGCTTAGGTACAATCTTTTAAGATTGCATTTTTCTATGGCAGAGAATCTTTCCTAGATCGCATTAAGGATATACTATTTTCTATTTGAAGCCATGACTTATAAATAAAAATTCAAGAATCTTTCGTAGATCGCATTAAGGATATACTATTTTCTATTTGAAGCCATGACTTATAAATAAAAATTCTAGCAACAATGTTATGTATAGCAATTTATATAATGTACCATAACTTGAGTAGCTGTCAGCCCTCTTATCTTTCTTCGGCATAACCTGAATATTATGGGAAAAGGAATAAATATTGGCAATTCTTTAAATAACAATATGGATTATTTTATAACTTTAATGGCTTTTAAGTAGCTAAAGGTTTTATTTATAATGTTAAAATTGTAGAAAAATTATTTCAAATTTCATATATTTCATTACTGATTTAAAAGGAAAGTATAAAATCTATACCTGCACCATCTCCTCTACACAAGAAATAAGTTTCTATGTCGCAAGGAACGGAAACAAACTTATATCCTTGTCGAAGAGAAAAAACAGCGCAATCGTTGTCTTTTGGTTCTCCTTGAGCCCAGAAAGAAGTCTGCTGGAAAGGTGTTCCATCATTGTTCATCCATCGACCATCGATTTTTCGAAGACCTATCAGAATTCCATGGCTGAAGTTATAAATATGAATTTCGTTTAGCGCCATGTACAAAATAGTATAATCAGTTATCGGTGTGACGATTCCGTTATCTTCCTTGCACGACTGTTCCGCATCATCTATCGTTTTCCTAACGTTGTGCATCTTTAGACAACGGCTTTCGTATTTCCAATAATTCTTATCTTCTTGGCATTCTATAAAATAATTGACATAACTCTTATTCAATCTTATTTATAACAAATTAAATAATTTAAACTGATAAATGATTGGTAACACTCACCTCCAGCTGTAGACAATTGTTTCTGGCATACAAACTTTAGCGCAGTTTCGTTAGATCTGCACTTAATCTGTTGTACAGTTCTATCCGAATTTACGCATCCGCATGTCCCTGCAGACTGTACACTTTTAGGAAAATCCGGATGCCAAAGTTTATAACCAGTTGAAGTTTTGACGTTTCCATCGCTAAAAGTCAACGTTTCTCCATCATATATAAATCCTGCCCAAATTTTCTCTCCTAGCTGCCTATATTTTTCTATCTCTCCCTGTAACCAAGTCAGTGTTTCATCGTCTGGTATGGATGCTAAACTACCATTATAATACTTCATCTGACAGATTTTATCCGCATCTTCATAATTTTTCTTTTTTCTCGTTTCGAAAAAGCAACTATCGCAAGACGATCCTACATCAGCAATTGTTAAATTTACGATAAATCCTAAAATAGTTTATGTTTAAATGATAATAAATCATAGATAATTGATTATGCATTCATTTTATTCGAAGAAAACAATACAAATGATATGCAAACTTTTAGGATAATTTAAATACAAAATTTCGAAAAAATCATACTTACCCGTTTTAAAAAGATTGAACAGAAAGAGTAAGAGTATTGTTCCACGCAACGTTATCTTCTCCATTTTAAAATAACCTTTAAAAATCTCCGAATAGAAGTTGTTAATATATACTCTATGTATTTTAGATCGAAAAAATAGATAAATACGAAATGAAACACGAAATGAAAAAAGAAGTAATAAAGTAAATAGCCAAAAGTGCTTTGTCTTGCTTCTGATAAGTTTAAATATTTACCGAACTATATAAATTCTATTTTAAATATTTTCTGCAAACTTTATAATAAATTCGCTGCATGTTATCATGTAAATAAGTCATTACTTTTGAAATATTCTTCAGAATTTAGATCAAGATAAAAAAAGTGTATATATATATATGATATATATTAATTCTTAAAATAGTTTAAGTAATGATCAACAAAAATTAGTTCGTGATTATTAAAAAAATTTTTCTGTAAAAGCTCTAATTAATTTATATTTTTAATTTGCTAAATATCACTTGGCAGAAAAATTTAATATCTTTTATATTATTTCATTATTAAAAATTAATATATATGTTTGAATTTTAATTATAAATATTTTAAGTAAAGTTATACCAGTAATTAATTGAAATGTTTTACAATTCAAAATAATTAATCGAACTTTTAGATATTATGAGTCTGAAGACAACTATTGATAGATGCTATTTTAAAAGATTAATTAATCGATTAATCGTTAAAATTTTTAATCGATTAAAAATTTATTCTTTTAATTCAAATTAAATCAATTCAAAGTTTTTTAAAAAAAATAGTGGACAGCAAAAAAAAAAAAAAAAAAAAAAAAAAAAAAAAAAAAAAAAAAAAAAAAAAAAAAAAAAAAAAAAAAAAAAAAAAAAAAACAATAGCAAAACCGATATTTTACAGGTTCTTGAACTATTTTCAGTATTGTTTATTCTGTTCTGTTTAAATGCAACATTTGCTATGTCAGTGAATTATAATACTAAATTGGTAAGTGTGATTTAGCAACTGCAAATTATTTTTACCATTTTCACTATTATCGCAATAGTTTTATTTTTATGTTCCTTTCTCTATGGAATTATGTATAAACTTATCTCCATAATACGAATCGCATTAAATATAAATTTGGATACGATGCGGGAAAGATCATCGCGTAGGGTTCAATGCTGGCTCCTAGTGATAAATGTGGGCTACGAAGCACTTCTGATTCCGTATAGAATTTCACTAGTGAGCCCCCAGTAACTGACCTCGGAACTAAGGGAACCTCGGTAATGTGACCCCTTTAGTCATTTCTTACACCAGATACGCTGGCTTCTGAGTTGGGGAACCTCCCGAGATTGAGAGATTCTCCGTAACTCAAGAGTTAACTCAAACATATCGATTCGTTTCATATAATGAACATATGCGGTTTCGTGCTGTAATTAACTTTTATAATGGATTGCCTTTTCTCGTGTTTGTTTTAAATAAGCCGAAAGATATAATTTTACAAAAATAAATCCAATTATAAGCAGTTAATAGCTACAGAGAATAAAAATAAATCTATTCTCTGAATTATTAATTTTATATATTTTTTTCTTCTGATATGAGTATATGAAATTTCAAATTCAGCCATTTTTATTTACGAATTAATATGAAAGAACGGTAGTCTTAAAATACTGATTCTACGTTATGATAAAAATATTTTTAACTTTATCCTTGATGTAATATAATAAATAATAACACAGAATGAAATATTTCTAATTTTAAGAAATAATTCTGAAAGGAAATAAATGCCTACTTTCCGAACTTGTCTTGTAGCCTTCTTTAGAATGATTACTTAATTTCAGAATCTGTGATTTAAAAATTATCTTTAAAATCTCTATTATAAAGAACATCATAGAAAAACTACAAAATATTTCTGTAGTTATTATAGGAAAATATCAGAAATTTGAGTTTCCATCTTTTTTAGACGGATGAATCTATAGGATTAATTAATATTATTTTAAATTTAATTTAAATGGTATGACTGTCATGTCAATATTAATAAAAAAAAAAAAATCAAATCAACAAGTTCAAAAATTATTAGCGCCTTTGAAGTTTGAGCATTCGCCAATTTTAAGTGGTTGAAGATAAAGAATTAAGTGCTGTGTCAAGATTACCTTTAGCGAATTTGAATTTCTGCAAATTTCATAAAAAATCCAATAAATACTTTCGAAACATACTCTTAAAAAATCTCAGAAGTTAAAGTGTCCACTAAATTTATACAAATGAAACTAGAGATAAACAGGGACGGAAATGATTCCATTTAATAACAGAAGATAGATATCAAATTTTATGAAATTCTGCTATGAAGGAAAGTTCGACAGGAACAGATTACTTGACAGCGTAATAACTTAAAAAACTTTATTTTCCTACGAAAAGTATGCCAAATATAAAAATGTGGCAAAATATTTAATGAATATTTGTCCACCATTAACTTCTCATGAAAAGAATCATTCAAGTAAGAATAAAATATATATGTGTTTAGAAAGTGATAGATTTGATTGTTTTATATTTATTTCACATCTAGAATAAAGTTAAAATTATTTTTAAGGCAATAAAAATATCTATAATATTTTATTTAAAATATTTCTTTATATTCTTGAGAACTCTAAAAAAAGAATAGATTTATTGAATGAGGAACAAATTCTCGGATAAAGCGCATTACTTTTCAAATGACTATTTCTTATTAGTTTTGTATGAATACAGCTATTTATTGCAATATTGATCAATAATCCAAATAATTTTAACTAATTCAGCATATTGAAATTTAACTGCTGTATATAAAATTCGATATAAAGTGTTGTATCAATGTTTTCAGTAAAAATAAATATAATAAATATACATTGACATACTTTCTTAAAAGTTACAGGTTGATAATCAAAAATCCGGCAACCTCGGGACCTGAGTATTGCCGAATTTTTGAAAATTCCGGATTTTTGATGTATATATATATATATATATACGCTGTATATATTTAACAGAAAAGGACTACTTGTACAGTGCTTTAAAGAATAAAATTAGACACTAAATGAAAAGCAAATGAAATTTTAATGTTCAATAACTACATAAACGAATGAAAGCAGAATATTAATTCAATTAAATAAAATAGTTCTACAGAATTTTAAATCGTTACTGTACCTTCGAAAAAAGATAAAATATTTTATCGCCAATAAACAAAAAAGACAGAAAAACGCCCAAATATTAAAAAAAAATTCTAATGCTAATTATGTCTAAAAAAGCCAAAAAGAGCTCATCTGGTCTCAAAAAAGCCAATCTGGCAACTCTGGTTTCAAACATAACAAACATCTGATTCTTGAGTACAGGTCCGTCAAAACATAAACGGCGCCTCCAGAAAACAATGGTGCGCCAACGCGGTAGATTTAAAAATGCACTTAGACATTCATGCCGAAAAGTGATGGAATCGGAATATTGATTGCCGGATTTTTGATTATCAGCCTGTATAGTATTGTTTCTTTGTATGCTGTAAAAACGTTACTGTTATTAAAAAAATCAATATTAACACTTGATATGACATTCAATCATTAAAATTCATGTGATGAAATAATAAAAATATTCTTTGTTTAAATGAACTTTTAATCGCTTTTATAAAACGTTACATGCATATAAACGATATTTAACCACGTGACGAAATGTGTTAAACGATTTTCAACGTTGCTATTCGGAGGAATTCCAGGATAAATTTTTATTTCGAACCAAATTTTACATTTATCATTAACATAAATGTAAAAAATTATTCACGAACGATTATCACACATTCATCACTTTAAAAGAATATTGTTAGCTGATAGGAATAAAGCTCACATTTATTAGTAGGCAATTCCCGATTTACTTAGTGGATCGTTCAGCAAAATCATATGTAAATCAAAACATACATTATACAGTAACATTAAAATAGTTATATTAAAGAATAAATTTATAAGTCGCATAGTAAAGCAATCGCTTACAGTCGTAAAGGATCCGAACTCAATTCCAAGTCCCACACCTCCAATTTTTATGGAGGGCCGGCTTTAGACCTGGCTCGTTGCCTAAAAATAATCCTCTATGAGCACGGATATACTTATGTCGAGGATTGCCTGAATTTAATCAGATTAAAGAACCAAGGATGCTGAAAATGATCGAAATTAGATCAATCTCGCTGACTTAATAAAAAAAATCACATATGTTCAAGCAATAATTCGCTTAAACATTATTTGATACAATGACTTTTTAGGCACCCAAATGCATTGTAAAAGATCGATATTGAATCATTCCTTGCTGGATCTTTGTCAATAAAAACAATATTGTATGTAAATTTTATCCTATTTCAATGAAATTCACATATATTATTGGGATTCTTTAATCATATATAATCTAAAGCAGGGGTGGGCAAACCGCGGCCCTCGCTATTTAATGCGGCCCCCGTAGCTAAAAGCCATAATGCCAAAAATTTTAACGATAAATAAAATATATAGGAAAAATATCAAATCTGTTCCATATCTCAGCAATATTAGTTTATGTAATTTCTAGAAAAAGTAATAAATAATAATTCATATGGTAAACTTTAAGATGTCATTACAGTGTCATATTTCTTTAATATTTCCAAAATTTAAAAATGCATATTTCTTACAAAAATAGATTTGATTAAGCTGTTAACCAGAATAAAGATCATTGCGTAATTTGTCGATCTATCAACTGAATACCTTTCGTAATTTCACGGTGTTTGTATTTAATATTTGTGCAATTATTTCGTAATTTCATGGTGTTTGTATTTAATATTTGTGCAATTTCCTAAGTTTTCATAATTTCACGGTGTTTATATTTAATATTTGTGCAATTTCCTAAGCAGGTATGTTTTTAATTTCTAATTTAAAATGATTAAATTATAATTTTAATATATAATTTAATTATAAGAAACCGTTTTGTCGATCTATCAACTGAATATCTTTCGTAATTTCACGGTGTTTGTATTTAATATTTGTGCAATTTCCTAAACAGGTACCCCTTTTAGCGTCGCGACCCACAGTTTGAGAAATGCTGATTTAGATGATGAACAATGACGTAAAATATGAAAATAAATATTTCTTAAACAGTTAGTGTTAAGTTTATTGTAGTTATTCATTGTGAAGTTAGCTAATGGCCGGAATCTCACAAAGCAAGAACCAATTACCATATTTTCTATAGAGTTAATACTTCGATTAGTGCGAGAAATTCGTGGAATCAATTATTCGCACTAATCGAGGCCTACCTAAATTATTATAAATTCATTATTTGTGAGATAATTCTATATTGCTAAATAAAATATAGCCTGGAATGATTAATAACATGATTTTATATGCACATTTTACTTACCATATTTATTTTACAAATCATTTAATATTTTACTAGAGCTTACTGAAATTAAACTATTTTTCTGTCTTTATGCATAAAATAAATTTTTTAGGCACTAAAAAGTATAAAATATAAATAATCTGTTTTTGGAAATAATTTGCTATGAAGATATCATTAATTTAAAATACCTTTATATATACTCATGTATAAGCTGATCTGTTTATAAGCCAACTCTTCTATTTCAGAGTTTGAAAATTGGTAAAAATATGAAACCCGTGTATGTCTATCTTCCAACTTCCAAGTGTTAGAACAATATGATATTCAGTAAAATAAATAGATAATTTTTTTATAATTTTAAAAATTCTCAAAATTCAGTTCACTATTGGAATAAATGACAAAATATCAGATTTAAACATTGAAATGTCATGATATGACACAAATCATATCTGACTAGAGAGCAGGATGTGATTGTGTCATATCATGCCCAGTCATATTTTTCTATAATACAGTTTTATTGAATTACTTATTTGGAAGAAAATATTAAAATTTTTCATCATTTTTGAATCTCAATAAAAATATTTGATAAAGCTTAAATGATAAAAAATCAGAATCAAAATATTCAATGGAAATTTTTCTTGCAGCTGACAAGAATAGAAAGCCAACTAGTATACATGTAATCATTGGAAGTGCAAATCTAATACCCAAAATCAGCTGCAAAATAATCACCAAGTATTTTCTAAATAATCAGAACTATCTGAAAATGCACAAGTTGTTGATCAAAAACATTAGAGATTGTTGTATTTTCATTTTATATAAACTGATGATGCATGTATTAGCAACAGCCATGTTTACTCATTAAAAAATATTAATCTGTGTATTTTTAAAGTATGTCAAAATTACTTTATTTGACAAACGTTTTCAACCCTCCTTCCTTCCTTCTTCCCATTGAAAACATAGTAATAAAGTAATTTCTGCAATCTTAGGCTAGTTTTTGAGTGTAATTGTTTTGCAATAGTGCAGAAGCAGAGAAATGCAACTTTTATATAAGCTTCAAAATTTTTTTTGGAAAAATTTCCTTGATTTGTACATGAGTATATATGATAAACATTATTTTTAAAGTTGAAAATCGCAAAATTTTTAATTTCTGAAATATATCTGATGAAAAAATAACAACAGTTTAAAATTTTCTAGAGAAAATTTTTATAATAAGTATATATATCAGATCTATTAAAGAAAAAAGTATATGATAAAAGCTAATATCTTATACTCAAAAACTAGCACAAGATTGCAGAAATTACTTTATTTGACAAATGTTTTCAACCCTCCTTCCTTCCTCCTTTCCATTGAAAACATAGTAATAAAGTAATTTCTGCAATCTTGTGCTAGTTTTTGAGTGTAATTGTTTTGCAATAGTGCAGAAGCAGAAAAATGCAAAGAAATAGCTAATATCTTTGTTTTTACTAGCATATCTTTTAATAAATCTTTATATTTGAAACTAATAAATTAATTAGAAAACATGATCTTAAAATTAGCTAACAAGTAAGTTATGCATGTCATTTTAAACTAATTCACACTTCAATCAGAAGAAATCATGGCTTGGGATTTAATTCATGATTCAATGGTTTTATTGATGTTTTCCTAGCAACATTCAACATTATAATTTATATCTGTTAAATCTATTATATAAATAATAATCACATGAAATCACTGAAAAATGGATGTTAGAAGCAGGAGAGAGTAATTGTTCTCTTGCATCCTGTGGTTGTGCCACTGGAAAAGAGAATATTCATTTCCATATTAACTGTGATTGCTGTGCAATTTAATCACAGTTACCAGTTATTTATTCTTTTGTGAAGATAGTTTGTCTATGAATTAATTCCCAGATCAGAACCTCTTCTGGTTGAAGTCGTATGCATAACTTATCTGGTTTTAAGATCACTTTCCTAGTTTAATAGTATCATTTGTCCAGTTATTGTTTAATAAATTAATGTTTATATAAACATTCTTTAAAATTTTTATGTTAATTTATTTATTTTCTTAAAAAATTTAGAATTTTGATGGTTCACTATGTCTTGGAATAATATGGCTCTTCCAAGGATATTAGCAGCAGTTGATGATTTTGCCTTTGATAACAGAGCAAGAAATAATAACAATAATAATCAGAATCCTATACTAAATGCAAGGGATCGCTTATTTCATGCCATGTTTGTCAGAGTGTCTCTGGCCTATGCCAGAGCATTCCCACCTTCTTTCCGAAAAGCATTTGAAATTATAATTCTTATAAAGGTAAGTATGGTTAAATTATTTTAAAACTTTTTCAATAGAGATAAAAATGTTATTTAATTATAAACTAAATGAATCATTTGATCTGATATAAGTAATGAAAAATAATAATATTTAGAAAATAATCATAACAGATGAATTATATTTTTTGAGATTTTAAATTTGATCTGTCATATAACTTTTTTAAACAGTGGATTTTTATAAAAAATGAATTTATGGAGGTATATAAAATCTATAAAACAAGAAAAAAATGACATCAAAGATCTCTGTGTATGCAGAAATTCTATTAATGAACCATAGGTCAAATCCAATGTGCTTTTGAGATATATATTCCTATAGATCATTTTTAGCATAATGGAATTGCAGATTTGCTTTTTTAATTCCATGTTCAGAGAGCCAGTCTAGTGTCTAAAAGCAAATCTTTCTTTCTAGCAATCTGAAATATCAAAAATAATGCAACTTTGATTCTTTGGAAAGATGCATGCATTTCAAATCTTTCTGAATAGAATCTTTTTAATCATGTTTTCTAATTTTAAGCTAAATTTTGAAAATTGCACAGTATTTTATCATTTATTCTTTCAATAACCACAATTAGTTGTTCTTTATCATATTGTATGAGTTGAAGATGGCATTTATTTACAAGTAAACATTTTTAGCATTTATTTGCTGAAAATGTTACTCGTAAATAAAATGATTAAAACGTTTTTAGGACTAGTAAAATGATTTAAATGTTAGACTTGTAAGTGCTTTATAGTCTTTGGTAATTTATTCTTTCTCCAAAATTATTCATGACTAATCAATTATATCAATATATCATTATAAAATAATCTCTATATGCCAGTAATGTTTTTTTCCTGGATAAAATGGATTTTTCAATTTACTGATTGCCAGTTAAACTACACAAAAATTTGTTTTTATCTGTTAAATCTAGTTTAAAGTATATGCAATTGACAGGAATCAAATTATGTAAAAATAAATAGAAATAATTATTCTTAATATTCTTTACTGATAGTTCTCACACTTATTGTAAGGAAAATCATTATACTCTATGTTAAGTATCATTAAGATGTACTATTGCCCTGTACAATATCACATCATTTCTCTTTTTTTAAATATCTATAGTTAGTTAATGTTGTAATAATGCAGTTAAATTTTATTTTAGCAATAAATATAATTAATTCAATTTTATCAAAAGTTAATTATTTACATTTTGGTTGGATAAAAGAAATTGTTTAAAACTGAAAAATGTTTGAGTCAAATTGATATGCATGACTGGAAGTCGGCAAGAAAGGTATGCTTCTGCTTCCAGATTAAATAATGCTAATTTATTATTTTTGTTAAGAAATATTATTTAAAAATAGATTTTTATTTATATCTAATTATTTTTTTTTAATTCTTTTTGATAAACTATAATAGTTATTGTATTATGTGTTATAAATAGGAAAGTTGAGGATGATGCTGTGAAAATTGAAAATATTCCCTTTTGAATTTCTTGACTTTCTGCCTAATATAATGCTTTTTTTAATATATTTTTGTTTTATGATTTACTGATATTTTAAGAAATTATAAGAGGCATCATTGTTGGTTTACACATTTTAACCAAAACTATCACAAACACTTGCTTTAATCTTGATGAGAATTATGGAATGCCTTTTTAAGTGTTGTAGAACTGATGATGGACTCTAATCAAGTCCGAAAACGTTTTTTCCTGATTAATAAATCTGTGAATACCTTGCTTATAGTCTGTTTTATTCTCCTATTGACACATTTTAATTTTATCAAGATAATTAAAATATGTAAACCAGTTCTGTTATTACAAAATCAAAGAATTATTGTTCAGTTATATTCAAATTCAGAGAATTATCTTTTTGAACTGAATATAGGTAGATTAGAAAATTGAAAGCATGCATTTATGAATTAAATACTGTAGTTAAAATAAGTAAAATATATGATATTTTAAAATGTTTGTCAATGGAGTGGATTGCATTGAAAAGTACTGAAGCTGCACAAGTCCCATAGTGTGCAAGTTTGACATACTTAAGCTTGTCATAATTATTGGATCTAATCCAGAATACTTATCATGAGAGAGATCCATATTTTTTTTTAATTTTGTTATATATTATGAGTAATACAGCATAAATTAAAAGTGGAAAAGTTTTTATTATAACTGAAGCTCTTTCAGCTTCATTAAGCCATCGTCAGCATAATTATTCGTTTTTGTATTATGCTGACGATGGCTTAATGAAGCTGAAAGATCTTCAGTTATAATAAAAACTTTTTCACTTTTAATTCGTGCTATATTACTTATAATTAAACAAGAAGTGGGATGAATATATGTAATGTTTGTTATATATAATATATCAAGGAAAATCAAGGTACATAAAAATTATGCTGTAATTACATTTTTACTTTAACATTTGTAGAGATATTTATTCAGATATTTAAATAAATAGCACTAATATAATAATAATAATAAATTTTATTTTTGAAAAACAATTTTTAAATAATGAAAACTTTCTTCTATGACTGGATCCAAATCAAGTTTTGGATAATCATTGGCAATGAATGCTCAGCCAATTGTTTCTTTTGTCATTCATTTGATTTTCATACTAATGGTATTTCTCTGAAGACAATCCTTTATTCAGGATTTGGTCTATTTTTTAATTCAATCATAAAATTGAGTGTACCTGCTGAAAGATGCATAAATTTTATAAGCATGCTGCAACTATTGTTGTCACTTTATCTTGATAAATATTTGTATGCTTCTTTAAATTTGTCTGTACTTTCTTTTATTAATCATTTTAGGATTTAGCTTAAATATATGCTTGTAAATTTTATGGGTTATTTTATTGGGTTATGCCAGTCAGTATATTGGGTTGTTCGATAATTAATGTCATTTTTTTTCATATTTTTCAAAGTGAATTTATTTTAAAGAGTTCTTTTATTTTTCTACATAACTTAAACTACGCAGAATTAGTGATGTATAAAACTGAAAATGCAAAGTACTCTCCAATAACAGAATTCATTGGAGCGAATAACAAAAATCAGACACAATCCACACACCAATTCCTTTTTTTTTTCTTATTTTTTAATCCATCCGCGCTAACCGAGATATAACAAACTTTATCGGGTTAAAATCGTCTATTAGGCATAAGCTAATATTAATTCCTCACTGTAAAAAAACAGACCAGAACTCGATAATAAGATAGATAAGTGGAGGAGGTGTAGAAATATAGATATAGCCAGATAAACTTAATCTGTATAGAGAAACAACAATCGATACTATAAAGCACGACTACGTTGTATCAGGTCGATTTTTCTTCTTTTTTTTTAATTAATTTAATTCCATTCTAGCGTGTGTACGTATACGTATAGGTTTTTAGCACACTTTAAATGTTTCTCGGAAGACGGGATAAATTCTAATTTTGTAAGATTTTTAAACGGTTAAAAATAAATCTTCAATTAGTCAGTTTTATACTTCGCGATAAGTAATTAGATTAATCGATTCTTGTTTTTGAATTTTTAATTAAAAATCCATTGTGTAACTCGATAAGATAAAATTTAAACACTTTTTCTTAATTATTCATTGTTAAGTGTAAATTGCATTGTGTGGATATATATATATTTTTTAAAAATTTTATTACTGTAGATATTAATAAAATATCCATTAGAGAAAAAGTTTTAAAGGAGTAAGAACGCATCAGCAGGTTTTTGCAGAAAAGTCGATGTTCAAATTTTTCTTCACTCCCAATATGCCATCGTCCTACATGACAAGAGTTCAAAGCCCTTAGATGCAACTTGTAGACATGATCACATAACTTGAATTGTTATTATTTAATTTTAAATATATGTATATATTTTTACTATTTACATAGAAAGGAGAACGTTGTCCGTTCTGACGGGCGTTTAATCGGTTTTTAATTGAAATTATAAAAATGGTAATTAACTCGTAAAATGAACTTTTTAATGTTAATCGAAGTGAACTTAAGCGGATTCATTAAGTTATAAAAATCAGAATTTCTTATGATCTGGGCGATTAATTGATTTGTGGTATCAGAAAACAGATAAGCTTGCATTCATTAGAAGGCGGTAGCAATAATCCCGGCAGATTACTCGATTAAGTAATCTTAATTAATCTTCGACGTTAAAATAATTAAAAATTTCTAGATATGTTCATTAAATATCGGTTTATACACGAGAGGACTGCAAATGTGTTTGGTGAAAATCGACCTTAATAATCGAGTGTTGGACGTGGGTTGAGATTCGACTTTTTTTTTCCTTCGCTTTGAGTGATTTCGATTAAAATGCATCGGGCGATACTCAATTAAGTATTCATTAGAGAAAAGTTGAATGGAAAGAGAAATTTGTAATTGCCAAGAGATTTTTCACTCTATCGTTTCAATCCCATTGATTTCCGTCGTTTGTTGTACTCCCTGGAGTGACCATCGGCCGAGCCAACTGGTTGCTGGTCTGATTTCTATTGTCGGACATTGGCGATACATAACAAGTGACTTTTTTTTTTTTCCTTTTACTGTGAGGCTCTTTAACCCATAAACAAGACTTGTTACGGTTAATAGCAAATTGCGTCCTTAATGACAGATGTTCTAAGGCTGGTAGGTTAGACAAAGCGTACCAATTAAACACCTCTCTCGCCAGCTGCAGTGCGGTCTCTAAGTTGATTAGCGAAAGGAACCGATTTAATGGTCACAAGGGGAGACACACTGTCAGCGTGAGAACAGGTCGATTTTTGGCATTGGTCCTTCGTCCCCGTCTGTTAGAGCAGGCAGCGAGAGAGAGAAGCCAAAGAAAAAACTCCACCTACCACCCCCACGTTTGCCATGATCTCTCCTCACCGGTTGAAGCCCGCTAGCTCTCAGGCAGTCAGTCAGTACGCGAGCTCGTCTGCATGCATTGGACATGCGCCAGTCTTGGTCTCTGCGAGAGACAATAGATGGCAGCTCAGACTGCCGGATCCATAAAGGTGTCAGCTTGTCATAACTGCAGGCACAGTGGGCTTACACGTCACTGGTGGCTGATGGCTCAGGCAGCGCCTGTTTGACCCCGGCATGGGTTGGACGAGGACAGTGTGGAGTTTGCATATGCATGGGATATAATTAGTAGGAGGGGTGAGGAGTGGATGAGCTGTCCGTCAAGGAACCAAGGTTTGGATATTCCTTTCTCTCTGTATGTGTCTGTACGTGTGTTATGTAGTGTGTGTTGTGAGACGAGGGCGCGCCGACTATATAGATATGCTAATGAACCAGGCAGGTGGACACAGTCCGTCTTTGTTTGCTTCCCTCTTCGGCCGCGTGTCGATTTAGGGGGTAGGAGATTAGTCTCCGAATTTCATTAAATTAGCATTTTAATTGGCTGGTGGTTTGTCACCAAAATCCATCTAGCGCAGGGTTTGTGATGATCTAATGAGAGGAGATAACACAGAGGACGTGTCCCTCTCCCAACATTGTCTTTGACAATACTATAGCAATTGTGACCAATCAAGAAGAGTATACTGTTTAGAGCTTGCCATTGGCGGAACGCTACAATCAACAGAATTAATTATTAGTGACGACATGTAGATAGCCTTCAGCGTCGTCGATTGATGCTGACTAGTATAGGAGTGAGCTGACTGGTTCGGATGTGTGTGGTAGTGTCGGAGAGCGCACACGCCAACCCGGTACAAAACCCCCAATCACTGCAAGTCATGACAACGTGCCCACATTCCATTACAGGTTTGGATTCCTCTTATTCGTTCTCTTTGGTGTTGTATGTGCGACTGTCGGTTTAGTTTAGTCGAATGCCACTCGTCGGTCTTTAGGTCTAGGTGTTATGTAACAGAACGATAGTAAATAGTGCTACGATTAAGGCGTATATCCCTACTTTAATTAGTATAGCGAATGTTTTAATATCGATGTATTGATTAACGGCGACCGCTGGTACATGGCCCACGTCTGTTAGGATACGCTTGTTCACCAACCCTAAGCTATTGTCGCACCGCCGAGTAATCACGCTGTAATTAAGTGAGGCTGGCCTACTATTTCATATCCTCTGCTTATCACTCGATCAGACTTACAACACTTGTCTATGGCAGCTTGCCGTTAGCAACAGGCTTGGCCTGGTAATTAGACATCAAATGTACGCTGTGTTGTGAGTGTGTGTGTGTGTCTGACTCTGTGTATACAGTCTTTCTGAGGCACACCTTATTCCGCTTACTTCATCAACCCTCCCTCTGTGTACATTGCATGTATTTTCTCATTTAGCGCCTCCGTAAGACAAATTCATGTTGCATGTGATGTGTGCGTTTGAAGCGCTAATTACATAGCCATTGTATCCATTGTAGTTCCCCCTTGGTGCTGCCTCTCTGGGAGTGGGCGGGAGGCACATTCCCATTAGCATATTCCCCATTTTGAAAGGTCTTTATATTAGGCATCGAATGTTCACCAAGTGTCCGTTGTCTCTACAAGAGATTGCACCATCTGTTAGGTCTTTGTCTATTTTTTTTAATGGTCCTCTTTTGTACAACTTTGTTTCAGGTGCGACAAATTCTGTTCCTATTCCAATTTTTATTGTTTTCAAAAATTCGCGATAATCGTTTCATTTGCTTTTATCTCGATTCGAAGAAATCTTTCAGTGTTGTAATTCATTAACGATAAATTATATATATACATACAGTCGGTATAAATTTTAATTATAGCCATTCGTGGAACGAATTACAAATGAAATTCTCCGCGTGTTTATTAGCTAAAAATCCAGAAACAAAATCGTACCGTGTAAGCCATACATAATTAAAACCAATAAGGATTATTTTCAAAAACGAACTTCAGCAAGTCGTGTGTTGTGTGTGTTAGAGTAGCCAGACATCAGTAATCACACTAGACTGACCTAATCAAACATAACCTTCTATTATACCAGACACAAGGATGATGACATCATAGATGGAGTATCAAAATATCGATTTGTTTATTAAACAATTATTAATTGATTAATTTAATTAATCTGATTGTTTAAACGATAATTTATATGTGATGTGTTTGTGCGTGTTGTGTGTGTGTGTGTGTGTGTGTGTGTGTTTTTTTTCTTTTTTAATTGTTGTTGTTTAATCTTTACCGATAAAAGCAATAATTCGTACGAATAATCTAAATTTATGATGTCATCTTAATGAAATCAATTTTTTGTTACGTGCTGCCGTTTGCAACGCACGCATATTAACGTAACTCTAAACGACACGCGAACTGTATGCAACTCAGATAATGAATGATGTCACAAAAGTGTATCAAAACACGGGACACCTTTTAGAAAAGCGTGCTATCGTAATTAATGTTTAGAAATAATTCATTAAACCGTTATTAGACTAAGTCTTTTCTCTTTTCATATCACGAAGCAAATAATGAATAATTGCATTTGGAAAACACTAGACTAAAAGGGGGAAGTAAAAAGCTACCTGTGTCGTGCTCTATTAGATATTAAATAATCAACGTTTCTGGGATTGCTTTGCTTTTAAATATTAAACGGCTTTGACTTAATTGTGTATAAATAGTTAATTAGAACAGTAGCCGACTTTATGACAGAAACATGACATATTTTCTAACAGAATTATTGAACAATCTTTTAATATACACTTCCAACACCTCTGATTAATTCTTAGGTCTTTTCTGTTTTTTTTAATACTCCTCCAGTTAATTAAGTCAAAAAATCAAGTCAAATAAACTCGCGTATTTGATGTTTGAAGAGATTTAATAAACTGTCTTCCAATATGGAAGCTGTGCCTCTTTTCTTTTCTTTTTTCTTAGTTTTAAATTACCAGTGTTTATTTAATTAGGCCTATAACAGATTTTAATTAGAGGCCTAATAAAGTTTTGAACACGCTTAAGTGAAGTCAAAACATATATTCCTGCCGTAATTAATAAAATAAATTACGTCCTCCTCTCTCTCTCTCTCTCGCATCTAAAAGGCACCACTTTAATGATTCATTATTCCAAATATTGTTTACCACAGAAGATATTAAGAAAGTTCAAACTGTCATTAAATTTCGGCATAACGTTCATGACCAAGCAGTGTTCATAAATTATTGAGAAACAAAAGAAAAAAAAAATGAGATAAGAATACATTCCATGCATCGGTATTTAGATGACATACTTCAGAGAACTATTTGTGAATAGATCTTAGTTATTTCTAAGAAAAAAAGAAAAAAAAATGATAGATTGTTCAATAGACTGTAGAAGTTCATAGATAACACTTACAACATCGCGTTATTCTGTAAATATATTATTATGTTTATTGTTAAAAATTACATAGGATGACTGAGAATTTCTTATAACTTTAAATCCGGACTATATAGGTAGCCATTATGTTTTCTTATGTAACTGTAATGTTTCTAAAATAGTGATTTTAGTACAGTGTTTAAAATTACTCAGCAATGCAATAATTTTAATTAGTAGAATTTTGTTTTCTTTACAAAATTAAAATAATAATAATAATAATTTTAACCGAGGCAGTTTATTCACCATAATTTTTTTTCCTGTAACTTTTTACTTATCAATAGGTTAATTTTATATTTAATAACTCCATAATTAACTAGAAAAATAATTTAATTTTTAAGAAAATATTTATTTATTTACTTTTTCTAATTAATAAGTTCATTATGAATGCAAAATTGTATGTTTTTATATCAATTTCTATTTTTATCTGTTGTATTCAACTTTTTATCTTTCTCAATTTGTCTATAATTTTGTAATCATTATAATGTAAACTTCATTTATCTAATTTTGTATTTAGCGATAGGATAACCTGTGCGGATTCAAAATAAATTAAACATGTTGTTAAAACAATAGTTAAATATTTCATCATCTCATATACGTCATTATCATTATCTTAATTAAGAAAAAAATTGGGGAGTATCGAGAGAATTTTTCGCATTTTTTTCAGGTAAAAATGCGAAAAATTAAAGCGTAATGATGGTAATATGGGAAAAAATATCCAGTAAATTTGCTACAATAAAAAATTTTATACGATATTTACCGTGTTTACCTGTAAAAGAATCTTTGCTATTTATCTTTGACTTTCTCACTTGTGGCCGACTGAACTGACCTATAACGGTCTTGTCACACTATACCCGATCTATATTTAGTTTTTACCTCGTCAGAGTCACAATAGCCCAGATTATCGAACTTTTTCGGGGAGATCAGTAGCAATTATCATTTACGTCAAATACAGTAATTTTTTTAGACGATTTATCAAAGCTTTGTTGTTTTTTTTCTTTTTTAATTCATTTTTGTCAACAAGAGGGAGGAGCATTTTATACAGAAACGGAGGGCATTGATACTGGACAAAGTCTACAATATAAAGATAACAAAAATTATTTCTCTAGCTTCTGTTATCTAGTAATGTAAGTACATTTGGATAATGCACAGTACATTGACCCGTGGTTATTATCTGTTTCAGATAGAATTTACTAATGAAATGTTAGAAAGTCACATCACCAAGGACAGTTATTTAGATGTGTGTTCGTCTACGACCCATAGCTTCAAAACACGACAATTATAGTTTCACCGTACACAATGTGAACGATACGTAGATCTATATCAGTAGAATTATCATGATCCACGAAAACCTCGACGTTTTCGATTGCGTGAATGTAAGTAATGATTTTTATGTTGCGTAGATTTAAATAAGGCATCGTGTGGCCATTGAACTTTATGCGAAATATTACTTATGTTTCTTTTTGTTTAAAAATACGATAAAATTAACAAATTTAGAAACATATATCTGTAGCTGTTTTCCTGGGAACACATAGAAAATTGTTTCTAAGTACTGTATATAGAACATTCACGCTCGTCTGAGCTTACTCAAATGATCCTTATGTGCCACAGAGTAATAAGTAGCCAATATTACATAGCGGCACCTCCATATGTAATATATATATATCTTTTATTTTTATTTTTACATTCTCTTATCAACAGACAGTTCTACTTGTATCACCAGCCGTTGTTTCATTTCTCTTATCCTATAATCTGTCAACCTCCTGCTTACGTGCATCTTGTCATTATCCAGGATTAATTTTTAATCAGCCTTTCCAAATTTATCCCGATAATCAGCTTTAGTTTTTAATACCTTACTTTTATACCTACGTGACGACTGTGAAGACAAGCCAAGTTTTAATATAATTTAGAAAACAATGGTATGCCCATGTATTTGTTTATTTCTCATAGATTATCATTAGTTTTTTTATAGAATTAGATGGAAAAGAATCCCGAAAGTCGTCCAAGCGGATAGTATGGCGGGTTAGATTTTTATAATCGCACATGAATAACCAACTCATAGAGGCAGTGACATATAGAGCAGTCACCACATCATAACCATAGCGTGACGTCACACACGCTCGATTTCAACCAATCAGATAGCCAGAAATCGTTCCGGAGACAATGGATTCGTGTTCAGAAGAAATTTATCAGCTTTTTGGTAGACAATGACATCCGAAGACATTGGCAAGGATGACATGTTTTTCTGCTCGTTTGTTCAAACATAAGGGAACACCCTACATTAAGTTAAGTGGGCGTTAATGCACGGTATATTACATAAAGAAAATGGATTTTTGCCTTATTCGTAATCACTCGTATCATATTAAATGAGTTTAATAACATCAAATTTGTTATTGATCTGTTGACGTTTGTTCTAATTAAACGGGAGAGATTTTGCTTAATAATCGGTAGGCGAAATTGTTATTAGCATCTCATTCCTATTGATAAATTGTTTCGAGGCTGTTTTAATGTCAACAGTATATTATTAGTTGAATCGCAAAGAGGCATATGTGTGTACAGCAGCTCGTCTTGAAATGAAAGGCTAGAGCTGACAATAGAACCATCTGGTGAGCAGTGGGACAATCAACTTCATTAATATTACTTGGCAGGTATCAAGCCGGGTGCTGGTCCAGTCTCTCTCTCTATCCAGGGGCTTATCACTCTGTAAATACCGTATTTGTGCTTTATAAGTAGAAGAATCTTACCTACCACCGAACTGTTTATTTTCTAGATAAAGTTTTAACTCTTTAACCATGCGTGAGAAAAGTTTAGTCTCTTGTAACTATCTCTGGCAAACCAAGGCTAATATTAAACAATGAATTTTTTACACCAGGCGTTGAAAGGATGATTTTTATCGTTACTTTATTTTAAATTTAAGATTTTTACGCGTAGTGTTAGAGGTTAAGCCCATCTACTAGCGGCAAATGTGATGAGGCATGATGGGACGTGAGGTGGAATGGAACGAAATCCACCCCCGCGGACCAACTTTGGCAGACCCTTGGGTTAGTCTTATACCGACTCCCAGAAGATTTGTTTGGCTTTAAAAGAAATTTATGTGCCCCAGAGGCTGTCTTGACTCGCTTTTCCCTCTTCCAAGCAATGAAAGGACTGCTTTTGGGGGACCTAGGGATTCTGAAGTCTGTTCCCCGAATGTCACCGATTCCACTCAACCATCTATTTATGTATAGTTTCTTATGGAAGAACTCTAGAAATACTTTCACTCGGTAACTGGATGATAAATTCATAAAGAAAGATTCCAGAAATAGGAAAATTTGCTGATAAAGTTGCCGAGGGGAGAATGTCACCAAAAAAATTGCATAAAAACAGTTAAATTAGATACTACAAGAACTTCGAGAGATAATTTCTCTTTCTCTTATTGTTGCTGCAGACTTCTTGCGAAATCATAATGAAAAATTTTGTTTACAATATAGAAATAACTATTACAAAAATTGTGTGATCATGTTAAATAATTTTAGTAAATAAAATTATCTCTAAAAAGTAAAAAAAAAGAAAAGAAAAATCTTTCGAAATCCCCATACGATTAAAAAGCAGATTTTAGCATTGTAGCAATCGATAAATATTCTTTTGCAGCACGAATTCTTTGTTTTATACATGAATATTTTATGGTACTTGGGACTATAGAACATAAGACGAGCCTATTAATGTATTTCTCGATTTATAGGATAAGTCAAACAAGAACTGAAAAGGGATGCGTGCCAAAAAAGCTTATTACGAAAACCTTGATACACCTTCATTCTTTCTAAGCTGACTTGTGTTGCGGATAAGGTAAATACTTAAGAACTGTTTCATCTCTTATCAACAAGTATTAAGCTACTTGCTTTCTGTACTTTTCTTCGGTCATTTTTTTCACGTAGCATGGTAGATGGGAAGGAATACCGTGTCTGTGGTCAGTGTGGTCAGTTAGCCAATCAGCACTACGCTAGTCCCTGACAGACTCATTCTTCCTGATGCCAAGTCTCCAATCCATTCATTCACTTTTAGGATGTGCTATTTTTTTCCTCTTCTTCTTCTTTCTCTTTTCTTTCCATTCACTTCTTTCCTAGAAGAAAAATTTTCTCGGTTACTACGATTATTTAGCATCTTTTTACTCTCTTATATAATTCGCCAAACCTTTGGACTTTCTTATCTTATGACTATGACATTGTTTCCGATTTTTATTTGTCTCGCCTACTTCCTGTTAGTCTATATAAATAGACAAGATATCTATAATCCCTACAAATAAAATAATAATAATAATAAAAAATTGTTGACAGTTTTTATAACTTTGATCTTGAACCTCCTTAAAGAAAGAAAGAAAAAAACTGGGAAAAATTTTCAACGTGATCTAGATTAACCTTTCAGATAGAACAGCCTGTAATAAACTTAACTAAGAAAATTAATTACCGATGACTAAAACTATTATTACATACTTCAGAAGATGATTAAAGTCCGGAAATTACAAAACGTTGATTATGACATAGCTAAAATATCTCTCGGCTTCAGATTTATTAGTTAATCAAAATTTAACTGTATTCTTCCTTATTTGTTTGAATCAGGATGTTTAATAATTTATTATTAATTTCTAAATTTAGAAATTAAACGAAATGGGTACATTTTATAATCCACCATTCCACATTTTTAACCGTTAAGTGTAATTAATAGTTTTTAATGGTTTCGCGTGAAGCATGCAATGCGCGGATTTCAGAGCCGTTTGTTGCTTTAAAATTTCGTTAATAAAGAGCATTTTTAAAGTGAGCGTGTTTATTGTTAACCATGTTTATTGCATACTCTTGTGGCTTCGAATTAGATGTGGTTTAAAATTGTTGGAAGTGAAAGAAAGTGCAGTAGGCATAATTGTTTTATTCTAGGCTATCAACTGTAAAATTTTTCAGAAGGAAAAAAAGAACAAAATTGCAATTTTTAGGCTAAAAAAATAAACTAATTTTTCCTCTATTAGAAATTATGTAACCATATTTTTCCATAAAGGGAAAATGTGAATGATCCGGATTAAAAAAATATCCAGTAAGATTATTATTATTTTTTTTTTAGTCGATTGTTCAATTTTAAGAATATTATTATTTTGTTGACTACTTAATTTTTCTCGGCAAATTGTCGGTCGGTGTTTGTTTGTGGTGACTGAAACTCGCTACAATGTGTGTTTGGCATGTATGCGGCTACATTCTGTCACGTCTGGCAAATCTGTCATATAAAATTGTTGTTGTTTGGAGGATGGAACAAAGAATACTTTAATTAAATCACTCTTTAATGACAACCTGTTTCAATCAGATGGGAACACGTCCTTCACAAATTCCTGACTTGCTGTCGGCTATGTGTATCCGACTGTAAACTTGCGTAGAGGGTGGCAATGTTTGTTCGATTCGCCGATCTTAACGGGGATAAAATTCTAAAAGTTATAACCTAATTTTAGATGCGATTTTAATACGGAAAAATGGTATTAGAAAATTCCGAAACCTTAACTGGAAAGTTGTAAATATTTGATATTATATAATGGGATGAGGGCTTTCTCCAAACTCGGTTGTTGTAAGCACTCATCAATTAAGATTCTCTGATTAACTGTGGACAAATAGCGAGTTAATTGCGTGTCACGTGATGTTGACCTTAAGCAATTCTTCTCCGTTCCAGAGAAAAGTCGCTGACGTGAATTGATCTATCGCATAAAGGAAAATAATTCTATTATTAATTAAAAATTAACCAATCTTATTATCTTTCTTTTTTTAATCTTTTCATTACTGTGACAATTGTTAGTTTTCATACATTATTTGGAAGTGTAGAAGAAATATTTTTCACCTCCTTCCAACATAGAAACAAAATCGACCAATAATTAAGGAAAGGTGAATCCAGTCGGTAGCGTTAAACTTTACCTTATACAGTACGGTTTTTTTTATTTTTATTTTCGCTCTTCCATCTTGTATTTCTTTGCTTCCCCGGGGTTCAAGTGTAACGATTTCCGGTAAACGACTTGAGTCACGTGATGCAGGGAAGTTTCTTCCTATTGGATAGTCGCTAACAGGACAGTATCGGGTTCATTTCGCTACCGACGCACGGTGTCGATTTTGGGGCGAAATTACAGACTTTGTGTTGGTAGGCGATTTTTGTAATCACACACATCCTACAAAAACACACCTCCCCCTTCCTGAAACTGATGGATGGCCGTTGTTTTCTTCCCAAACGTTGCGAACTTTACTAGTCTATGTGTTTGCGCCATTACAGTGACGTCAAAAAAAAAAAAGCTCTTCCTCCCAAAACTAGTTTTTCGTCATTTTTTCTCCATATTTTTATTCTGATATGTTCTTCTTACACGCTATTAAAGATTAATTTTTCTCTATAAAATATACGTTTTTAATACAAAGTTTTTAATCGAGAAAAAGTCGTAAATATTAACGAACAGCGATTTTTATTACCCTCTCTTTTAAAAAGTTGTCAAGGTTAATAATATGTGATGAAATAATGCTGACCGTTATATATATATATATACTGTATATATATATATATGCAGAGAGAGAGAGATGCATTAAAAAAAGTAACTGTTTGACAAGTATAATAATTACAACAGTCTAATAAGATGTAAAATCGTTTCGACTTTCTGCATATTTAACAGATATCTATTATTTTCTTCAAGGTTTTTAATTAATATGAATTTTTAACAAGGACGGTTCTAGTTGGGTGGATCTGCTTTTGACAGTTACTTAGAACGTTATCTCATTCTCGTTCCTTTTATTTTTGTTTTTCGTTTTACACAAATTCGCCCCGTTTTGACAGCAATGTTATTCGTTTTGTTTACAAGTGCGTCCTTCAAAAAAAAATAAAATCTAATAGATGCGAACGTCTAAAAATCTCGCAATTTTTCGCTTACGACAGCGACAAAGTTTCGATATTTTTCTTATATAAAATTTGTAGAAAGGAAAGTTGAACAAAAAAGTATATAAATCGCACTTGATATGGCGATACAGCCGAGTTTAAAATTCAATGCGATTGTTCGAAACTTGATAAATTCTCAAAAGAATAAATAATTGACAGTTATGTAAATTCATTAGCATTTCTATATGTGTACTGATGCCCTTAAAACTAGAAGTGATTCTGATCTCTGACATCTCAGGTACATAAGTCACTGATGTGAAAAGCATAAATAAGAATTGAAAAAAAAAGAAAAATAAAAGAATTCCTCTGCATTCGTTTATTTAAAGATTTACAGTAAAGAACGGAAAAAGTTGAACTTGTACTGTTGGAATTTTTATTCCTCTTCGAGACTGTAATAGTATAATTTAACGCCGAATTTTTCTATTTTTTTATTTTTTGTTGAGTCTTCGGAGGAGGAGGAGGAGGAGGAGGAGAAGAAAAAAAAAAAAGAATTTTTACGAGCGCTAAAAACAAAGTCGAGAAATAACTATGAATGTTAAAAGTCAAACATCGAAGAAAGAAGAAAATGGGAAAAAATGTTACACTTTACAACGTGTTTTTCTAACGAGTGAATTTTTATATACAAGATCTATTTAAAGATTTTACGACTCGTGTACCGTGATAGTTACAGTAATATAAGACGGCTTTTTTTATTTTTTACTTTTTTTGCATTAATTTACGATTGCATCTGATGGTTGAAGGATTACACCGTCTGCTCGCTCTCTTTCTCCAACGCGATTTTTTATCGATCGGCGACAAAACTCGCGAGTTATTGAAGATGCTAATAAGTATAAAACCACTTGGAAAATTAAAGCTACTAATGATGTAGTGGATGAAAAGCGTCCCTTTTGGTTTACATGGAATCGTTGAAGAAAGAAATTACAGCAAATGTTAGTATTTCTTGTTGTCTGTCCCACTTCCAGTTGTCATTACTCACTCTGCTGAGGATATCGACCAGCGAGTGGCCGACCTGTTGTTGGTCAGTAATGTTTGTTTGGTCACTTCCTTTCCCCTCGTATTGTTTTAACGTACAAGAAGTCTTTATGTTCATGTTTGGAAGCATTCAATTACTGACTTTGCTCGGTAGTTTTGTTCTTTCTCATTAATCATTGCTTATGTCCGGGTGGAGATGAAAGACCAAAATCTAATTCCTCTAATATATTTTAGAGCGGATCTATTGCAGTTGATAGCGTTTTTAGAGATAATTACAGCCCTATTTTAGAGGTCACGTACGATTAATGGATAAACCAAATTTGATAATTGAGAAAGAGTTTTAAGCTTACCATATTATTATAAAGCTATAAGGACGATTAATAAATTTTACATCAATTTGTTGGTGGTGCGCTTAACCTTCAATGAATTATCGCTCTACTTTTTTTGGATACCTTAAAAGTTTGTTTAAAATTTTAACAATAGAGGAACATATTATGTATAGATGGGACCAAATTTTAATGCCCCAACTACATTAACAGGTCCACAAGTTTGTTGTTGCTGTCCGTTTTCTTAGCGCCGCGATTAATCACTCGATAAGCTTTCTCTCGCCGTTTTTACAGCGATTTCACTTATAATTTTCTCAAAATTTGCAAAAATTCATAAGAAAAAATTACTCGTTATTTTTTAAAACTGCATAACAACCGATTGGTAATAATCGAGTTTAATTCTACGCGTATGTCTAATCAAACAAGTCATGTTATCAATTTAACTTATTCCAACTTCAAAGAGAATAATAATAATAAAAAAAAAAACAAAGTAAACAAAAATATATCAAGATTGTTGAATATTTTGTTTTTCACTCTCGACTCTAGAGAATTATAAAGTTTTCATTTTGACGTCTCTATTTTCTACTCTACTGGACAGTCGATAGTTTGAAAGCGCTTATTTTGATATCTGATTTTTGTACTTGATTCTGCTGAAAATATTGAATACTTTAAGAGGAAGCTCTGGAATTGGATTTCTTTTGAAGCATTAAAGTAAACATTAATTTGCCTTTCACTGATCATTGCATGCCCTGCGAAGGACACATATAACAACCAAATTGGATTTGAGTCTATATGAAAAGTCTTCGGTAGAAAGAAAGAACGGGAGACAGGGGAAAAAATCCTATATTCAATATATCACGCACACATCAAAGATAACTATATAGAATTTTTGATGAGAATTATTATTATTTTTTTTTCTTTCTTTCCAAGAAATGTTGTTATAATTATTTTCGAGGATTTAAAAATTGAAAAAGATAGAAGAGCGACTGTAAAACCGAATAAATTAGTTATGAAGATGTTATAAATCATAATTAATTTAAGAAAGTGGATCCTGCTTCTTATTCATACATATATATATATAGATACGCATATATATCTTTCTTGTGTAACGACTTAACATATTGAAATTCTCGGTGGTTTGTGAAGGAGCTTTTCAATACTGTTTAATATGCGAAGATATCGTCTAGAATACAAATTCCCCTAATCTGCACATTTTAAGTCGATGTAATGAAGTGTTCGCTAATGGTAATTTGAGTTAGATATGAAGGAGAAGTTTATTAAATACGCCACACGAAGTAATTCTACAGACTATTTGCCTTCAGAATTTTGTTTTATTCTCCTTTAATCCGTTCGCTTAATTCATATTTGTAAAGCTACGTAAGACGAAGAATATTTTTATTTTTATACCTGAATCATGATGGGAAGGTTAAGACAAAAACATTTTTCTGTCAGATAAACAAGTTCCTATGTAAAAAGGGGTGTATATTGAGTTATGCAAAGTTTGCATCCGAATTGTTTGTGTAAGTGAATGAATTAAAACGTGGTAAATGACTACAAACGAATCAATATTCTTACTCGCTCCATCCATTCTTGTTTTTTTTCCCCTCTACCGGAACTGCAAATATTGTCGAAGTCTTTGTCTTAATAGATTCGGGAGTGTTTAAGCAAACGACGTTGTTTTAACAGTTCCTGTCAACTAAAGCGAAATTACGGAAAATAACTTTAGTTCTATCAATTACCGTATTTCAGCCTGTGCCGTTAACACATAAAAAAAAGGTGACTCTGTTTGTTTTTCTCCAATTTTCATTTAGAAGGATGATGATCAGTTCGAGTTAATGACCTGTAGACATTCATTAAAGTAGAAAACGCGTTAAAGGGTGTGGCGAAGATGTTGTTGCAGGTGATGAAGATAGAAAGTAAAAAAGAAAAAGGAAAAATAGATAGGGGGAAAAAAGAGAGAGAAAAAGACCACGAGGCGTTTATTAGCTCGATTTAGACCATTGCAATTGACCAAGAACGGAAGCCTAATCTAAGCCTTAATCACCTTTCGAGAGGCCCTGGATAATCACTGTACAGAAAGATCGTTGTGGCAATGATCCATAGACCACTGACCACTAAGGGGGAACGATTGATCCACTGGTTTTTCCCTGTTTGCCTGGGGAACTAGGGCGATGGACATTGGGTGACAACCTGTGTGTGTCTACAGCGTGTCACCACACCTACTGACCCACATCCGTCTCCCTAATCTAACAGCAGTTTAATTGTAGTTTAGGCCTACGTGATCCTGAAGGCCATCCCAAACCGCACTTTTACTATAATTAAATTATTAAATTTTTTTTTTACTTAAAACCATTTTCTTTAAATTAAATATTATTTTAATCTAAAAAAATTGAAAAAATTAAAATCGATACAGTTTTAGGACCTAATTTAATAAATTCTCTCTCTCTCTTTAGATATGAATTACCTCGTTGACTCTTGGTCGAGAACAAGTTTGGTTTCTTTCCTCTCACAAAACCTTGTATAGGTTAATATTTAAGGTACGCTTATTAAAAATTGAATTTAAAACGAACGTTTCTACACAGTTTGTAATTTGTCTGTAGCGTAGATAATTGGTAATTGTAGTTAAGACAGAAAATAGTCGAGGAAACTTCACTCTCTCGCTATATGTCTTATTTAAGGTTGTGGTAGCTTCCTGCACTTTATGAATAACCTAACTACTTAAATTCACCGAAACAAATTTCTTTCTCGTGTAATACTGTAATTTGGACGCCTTCAATCATTTTTTTCATATACATATATATATACACGATTATTACGGAAGGTTTTCATTTCCTGTGTTTTGTGAAGAAAGGATTGTCGACAGTTACCTTTCGTCATGGATTCTGCTTTGTTTTCTTTGTTTGAACCACTAGAAAAAAAAAAAAAAAAGAAAATAATGTTAGACATCGTGCACGTCTTGCTCTTAAATGTTGACTACTCTACTGTTTAAGTTCTTTAAAGCGAATGCAAACAAAGCTTCGAATCCGAAATTCCGAACGAAATTTAACGTATTTTTTATAAGTTTAACATCGAAGTTTATACCAATCGAAACTGATCTTAAGTGAGAGATTACACTTAGGAGTTAAAATAAATGATTAACTTAGCAAAAATCTTAATAACAGTTAAAAGCCGAGAGTTATGTAGCGGTTGCATTCCGATCCTTAACGTTTCTAAGGATGTTACAATGTTTGTTTGTAAAAGGTTGCTGTGGACAACCGAGTCGAGTGCATATATAGTTTCGTGTCGAAGACGTGTCTTAGAATTAATACTAAATATCAGCTATTCAGGAAATGTATTTTCATGAAACAGAAATTTCAAAACATCAACTGCGCATTAATTAGAAGAACGACGCGATTTTTACATAGTTTCATCGCGTGAAACATAGTTCGCATGCTTATTTATCGTGGTAGATGATCTGATACCAGATATTTTATTATCGAAGATTCGTAGTAATCGTTGCCAGGTGATGTTTTAAAAAATTACCAATCGATGGATTATCCGTTTTTGTCAAATGTAGCACTCGTATTTTTTTTTCTGAAAACATTTTTAAATTCAATTTTCTTATTATAGACTGTATTAGATTCATATCCTGTCTTCAATTCCAGGATTAACGCACTTTATATCTGAGGAGAGAGAGAGTGTGTGTGTGTGTGTATATGTGTGGAGGAGGATGAGCAGAAAAATACAAAATCTTCTAATTCCTTTTCTAGGTGGACTTTGTATTTTTTTCCTTCTTCTTCTCCCCTAGTCGTTCCCAGCGGATATTTTTTTCTGCCTTCTTCAGTAACGGTCCAGCATATTTCAGATTACAGACAAAAGACACCTTCTAACTCGCCTTCCTTCCTTTGTTTCCCCCAGACCCTCCCCCGATGCAGGGATCCGCTTGTCCACGTCACTGAATGCCTGAGCTCTCTCCCACTATAAAAACGCACTTATTACACAGTGGCATGGACGCCAGAACTGGAAGGGAGGAGGGTGGAGGGTAAGTTTTTCAAGAGAGAGAGAACCCAGGGGTACGGCCAACTCATCAATATCCTCTGCGTCTCCGGTTTCCATAACAGCGGAGACATAACTTCCAAGTCATCTAAATATGTCACGGTTGCCATGGTTACCGAGTCGGGACGACTTCTCCCCTCCCACGTTTTTGCAGACAATTGTGTGCTGCTAATGGCCCCTGGTCGAACTCGGAGAGTTTTGCTAGGGGATTATGGGTAGAGAGAGAGAGAAAGAAGGGTGAGCGCTACATAGACTGGATGGGGGAGGTTGCAGTTCGAAAGAGATGAAAAAGGGAAAAGATTTTTTTTTCATTCAACTTTTATCTTGTTGAAAACACCACCGTGTTATTGGCGTCGGATGACGTCATCCGCTACTATTGGTATGTTTATTGAAAAAAACATACAACAAAAACAAAAACACAACATCAACAGAACAACTTTGTTTTGACTGTTGCGCTTACGAAAAAAAGAAAAAGAAAGGAAAAAAAAGACTTAATTTTCCACGTCATTCATTACTGCAAAGATAATTCAATCCTAATATGAATTTAATTATTATCTTTATTCAGGTTTTAACGAACTGTATCACTATAATAATTTAAACATTGAAATGGCCTAGTAGTAATTATGTTTATTTTTAGACAATTAGATAATTTTCGTTTTAATTAAAATAATTTCGTTACGCTGGTGAACTGATATGTATGTGTGTGCGTGTCTGTATTCATATATATATATTTCTTTTTTATATAAATTTCTAAAACTTTTTACTTTTAATCAAATTTTTACGTATAAAAATTCTCTTTAACCGGTAATTGGAGACCGGAGAGTTTTGGATAGAAAAATGATTTCCCTATTACGACAAATGTGATTCAAAGAATAAGAGATTCTGTTGTTTTAGATTAGGACGATGACCCTTTCTGTTCAGTCATGTTCTAGTAATGCAGACAAACTTAATAAATGACCGTTTGTTGCTAGCAATCTATCTCCAGTCGGCTTTTATCTTGCCCCAAACTCGCCATCTTTATTCGCTTTGAAATTGTTGATGCTGTTAAAGTTCAGTTTGTCAGATTTTTTTCCTACTCATATATTTTTCTTCACTGCGAAATAATAATAATAAAAACTTGTAAAAGAAGTCCTATCAATAAATTCGTAGATTGACGATTGGAAAATGTACCTTTCTTATTTTTTAATCGATAATTTTTGAACCTTTCTCGCTCCCTCTCTTTTTTTGTGCTTTTATTATTAAACTTCGACTTTTGCTTGATCGAAACCCAAAATGCTAGACTAGCCTAGCAACAGAAAATACATAACTTAATCAATAAATTTAGCAGATAATCTTATCTTGGTAGCATTACTATATGTTAAGAAAATTTTCTGATGGTAATTTTCCTTCAAGAATTATTAATTTTGAAATTTTCGTTAGACGGATTTACCTCGAAGGAAGTTTTGCAGGGATTGTAATTGTTTCTATAATTGAATATTTAAATCGTTTCGAAAGAATTTTCTAAATTTTTAATTGAAAATTTTACGTAATAGATCTGTCTTCGGTTATTTTTCGCCATTTAACTCTAGATGTTTTGAATTTCCATGGTCTTTTTTTATTTTTTCTCTCTGGAGTTCATGTCCTGGATTTCCAGATTTTCTTCGTTTCTTAAATTGCCGTCGGAGTGTTAATTTAATAACATTTTGACTTTAATATCCTAAAATAAAATCGTCCGAAAAGTATTATATGTAATCTGCGAATCTGTACGATTTTGTTGAACTTGATAAGCTTCTGCTGATGCCAGCAGAAAACGGAGCTTTAGTGTTATTAGGTAAATTAATCTGCTCGCTCTTAACGAACTTCATTGCGTTTATTTATGTAATAATATCTTTATCAGCTGTTTCATTATTAAGTAAAGGGATTTAATTAGAAGGAAAAAATGTCATTTATCGTTTTAAAGCGGAAATTAGAGGTGCAGGAGAAACAATTGTCGATTGTTTTCTAGTTTGCTCTCAAATAGACCGCAAAATTCTGATCCAGTAGATGTTGTTATTAGTAGTTCTTTTCTGTCCCTCTGTCACTCTCCTTGCTTCGTTCTGACACCTCGTCTTGGCCAGAACAATGAGGCTGGACGAAAGAATAGTGAGAGGCAGCTAGAAAATAAGCTTCTTTTTTTAATCTCCCCTAGTCTTAGCCCTGTGTTTACGGGTTATATCAGTGGTGAACTATGCAGGGCTGTTTTTACAGCGTCCCCTATTGGAGGACGCTTCTCAGTCACACCTGGACTCCCATTCCTTGGGTCCTGGGCATGGAGGACTGTAAGGGGGGTGAATGTCTTTGTTTTCTAAGTCTCAGCAACCGGAGGAGTCTTTTCACGTCTTCCGTCCCCACTGTCGTGAGTGTAAAGTCAGGAACAATCAAAGTGAATTCGAAATTTGACAGGCCCCGCTGATTTCAATCAGGCTAGGGAATGGTTTCCCACGATTTGGCCACAGAGACCGGTCTTTTCTCTTAGACTCTTACTTCTTGTCCCTAGCTAGTCTTTTGTTCCCGTTCACTAGTAACACATCTATTGCCATACTTCTTTGTCTCTTTTCCCCATCATTCTCTTCCTTCATCCCCAAGTACTGTCTGAAAATCCTCCGTTTACTGCGTCTCTCCCTAATGGACTTAACCCCGACACACATTGTCTCACTCACTGCTGTTTACTCCTATGTAGAAATGATACATACGCTTTCTCAGAGACCTCTCTACGTATACACCGACATCTGTAGCTCCCGTCTTTTCTCTCCACCACCACGGTCCGTAACAATCACAACCACTAGCAATCGTTAAAAGCAAAATAAACACAATTCCTCAGTTCCCCATCCTTTTGTTACTAATTGACAGATCGTTCCTTTTTATCGCACTTACTCACCACAAATTTCACAAGTCGTCCTTGGGGATCTAAGCGTCAGATTTTACCTCCACCAAATTATTATTAATATTTTTT
This sequence comes from Olivierus martensii, assembly GCA_000484575.1. Lineage (NCBI taxonomy): Eukaryota > Metazoa > Arthropoda > Arachnida > Scorpiones > Buthidae > Olivierus > Olivierus martensii. The sequence goes on from AYEL01077622.1 coordinate 54,609, forward strand.
TTAATTTTTAAAGAAATGACAGTTTATTTTCCTCTCAACTCTACTCCCGATAAGAAAACGATAACGATTGCCTAGTCTCATTATAAATTAAAAATCAATTAGCATAATTAAAATTTCTAGAGTGCCAGGTAAACAAACCGGTAAGCGGTTGACGTTCAAGCGTCAGATGTAACAAAGCGTATCGGTTATAACAGTTGATCACCTGGAGAGATAGGTCATATTGGCCACATGCCCTGTTTCGTATCGTCTGTTCAACCTGATGATGATGAAATGACGTGATTGTCAACAGTATTAGTTTCTAGACACAGTCGTATCTGCTATGAGCTCACTCAAACTAACGATGTTTAGGCTTTACAATATCAGTTTTATCAAAAAAATTTTTTCTAAGCACGCTATCTATTCAATTTTTGCATGTTTGATATACATCTACAGATAGAACCATCTATTTTTTTTTTCTTTTTTCTATTTTTAAAAATAATTAAACAGTTTTATTGCAATACAATATATATATATAAATCCTCATTGTAATGTTGGCCTAAACAACTTTAAAAACTCGTGTAACTGATTTAATTGTAAAATACTATAATTAAATTTTAAGTATATTAATATTTGTATATTTATATATATAATATTTATGTAGTTTAAGTCTGTCGTTTGTAGATAATTAAGCATTTTTATAACTGAGAAATAGCTGCAAGTGGAAAAGTTTAAAAGAAATTATTCTATTATTTGCTAAAGAGTATAATTGGACATTTTGCTTTAGAAACCATTTGAAAGGATTACGTCAGAGACTGCCAAAATGCAACAACAGCTTTAGACTAAAATAAGTCGGCTTCGTGTGATTGTATTAAATAATTAAAAAATTTATAAAGAATTTTTATTAAATATAAAACAAAAACAAACAAAAAAAAACGATTCGTCTGTCGGTCGGTCGGTGTAAAAACGTTTTTCTTAACTTTTTATCTTGTTTACTAATTTTTATACATTTGCATACCACTAATTGGGCAGTTTGTGTGTTTAGAAAAATAGGGATTAAAGTTTCATTAAGATAAAAGAAAAAGAACAAAAAAAAAAAAAAAAAAACAAAAAAAAAAAAAAAAAAAAAAAAAAAAAAAAAAAAATCAATTGTTTAAATTTCTTAAATGTGGTTCTGTTAAATGTTTTTGTTTTCCTTTCTACAATTTTTATAGATTCGCAATGCAAGATTTAAGAAACTCGTTTAATTTTTTTTTTTTCTTAATTTAATTCTGTTATTAAATATTTTTAATAAATAATATTAAAAAACAGGAGGGAAATTTTAGAAAATATAATAAAATCGATGAGTTTTGAAAATTTTATACGAAAAATATTTTGTTTTAATTAATTTATGCTTTTGTGTATATAGATTATCTGGTTTCGGATCTAATCTGCTTTCTAACACGAGACATTTCGGATGCCAGTCACACCAATATGCAATTTAAATAGCAGAATTTAAGCATGCAACATAGTTCTAATGGCAAATCGATATCGTGCTTAATTTGCATATTTGAAAAATATTAATAAAAGCTTATTAGCAGTTATACGCCGTTCTATATTTAATATGTAGGAGTTGTGCTATATAAATGCTCCTTTCAAGCTCGGATTTTTTTTTCTGTTTTAATTTTTTTTATCTTTTGATAGTTTTTGAAGGCTTAGTCTAGGTTGATTTGCTTTCTACTGAAACTAAATAAAGATTTAACAAAGCTGCCTAACTTAACGTACGCATAAACAACAACTGTTCTTTCAAAAGTATTTTTTTATACGTCTCTCTATACACAAACCGCACAAGTTTAGGTTAACAAACAGACAGATGAAAAGCAGACTATTGTGTGTTGTCCGTCCCTCTCCCTCGAAATGCAGAATCAATGGAAGGACCAGTTAAAAACTGGCTCCTGGACAAGAAAGACCCGGTCCAGCCCTTTGAATGCTGCACCGACGCTTTCTGAAAGAAAAGCTAAGAGGAAAGAGGGCGGCGTTGGAGCCCTGTGTCGAGGGATGTTATTGAACACACGCTTCAGAGGTAGTTGAACGATGGATATTCCCAGTTGGATCGGAGTATGAGGTGAGTACCTGGGAGAAAAGAGTTAATGTTCGCCCGCTCGAATCTCTAGTGACGAAATCCTATGCGTGTCTTTGAACTCTCTGTAGTTATTTTTTTTACTTTTTATTTTTTCATTCTTCGGATTGCGGTTAGTATTGATTCTTCCTGGCATGCAAATTCTCAATTCTTCTCCCTATTTCGATGTCGTTTCACTGGAATTCTTCCTTTTATCTTCGTCTTTTCTTTCGTTATGGATTCAGGTATATCGCACTTACAGTTTCATCATGTGTACTTGGATTAATACTATTTTATTAATGATGATACTGAACCATTCATACATCTCTTGAAAGCAGCTTTTTTTTCCCCCTTCTACAAACTGCCTAATTAGTAGTTACGTTCTGTTTTGCATAATTCGTTTGAATAAATATGTTTTCGCTTAGAAAGAAGTCTTTGATGAGTCTTAAAATAAAACAAGGAACGTCTTTATAAATTCTTAATCCTTTCTGGATAATCTATAGATTTTATTTGGCGATAGTCGTTAATTAAAACGATGTGAAAAGTAACATTTTTTCATTTATTTCTGATATACTGTTTTTCGAGATGTTCTAGTTAATGATTTACACACAAAATTCAAAAGCAAACTCTAAAGTTGCAAGAGACCGTTTTTTACTTGACTAGACCTACATAATAAAAGTCGACCCATTATTAGCTAAAGCGAAATGATAGTCTAATTCAGGTTAGATGTAAAGTAGTTGTGTTAAATGGTAATTAGGACTGGAGCAGGGTTCTGTTGTCTTTATTACAGCTGTTTAACGGCAAAACTTTGCTTTTAGTTCTAGGAAACATTTGCTACACATTTACAGCTGTTCTCTCGGTTCTTTTTCTATGTGTATTGTGTGCTTGTATGTTTGTGTAATTAGTATTATGTCTGCAGTAATTATAGTGTATTCTGTACTATATAGAGACGGATGGCTGGTCCCACCATGACCTAACGCCATGGATCCCCATGTCCCAGGGATTGACATGGACACAGGCCAGAGAGTGGACAAACAGACGACAATAAACCATGGTCCTGGCCTGGTGGACACAGGTGACAGGAGGTGCAGCATGACCCCTGAGGATAACCCCAAAGAAGCTGATAGGGGGTCGAGCTTGGGTGGTGGTGAGGTCAGCAAAGAGTCCAGCCACCCACTGGACTCTAGGTGTGGGAGGTACCCGACAAGGGGTGGTGACCACCAATCGGACAGTTCCCTCAGTGATGTGGAAACATTCAGGGGCAAAATAATCTACAACCCAGATGGTTCTGCATACATAATAGAGGGTGCCGGTGATTCAGAAGCCAGTGATGAAGAATGCAGTTTTGATCTACCTCAGCAGGAAGGATGTATCGTAGATGCTCGTGGAATGACTCCGCCTAATTTCAGGGTCATTCCAGAAGTGGTGAATGCATTTCACATTTCGAGAAACCCTGCCCTTAGTGCCCTGTACGGCCAAGCTTACAATCTCCTACAGGAGAGTACCAAAGTTCCTGAAGTCCCCGTGATGCATAGTTACAGGGTGATAACTGTGAGGCGTGATAAAGATAACAAATGTAAAGACAATAAAGATAGTAAGGGTTCAAAAAGGCCCGGTAGTAATTTGGAAAAATCTAATTTACCTTTCTTGGATTATTCATCTGTGCCCATCAAACCAATTCTTATGTGTTTCATTTGTAAGTTATCTTTTGGATACAGTAAATCTTTCGTTGCTCATGCAATGGGTGAGCATAATATTGGACTGAATGAAGAAGAGAGGGAGATTATGTCTCAGCAGAACATTTCAGCCATTATACAAGGTGTGGGAAAGGAAAAAGAACCATTGTTATCATTCCTAGAACCAATTCCTACATCATCCGCTCAGGACAATGTGTTACCAAAATTTCGTGGTAACTTTTTTCCCCATTCTATGAGTTCCTTTGTCTCTTCGAGCCCCATGGCATCCTTACTGAATGTTGTCAGCAGTGCTGTGTCTAGTGGTGCTGTTACAACAGTAGTTTCTGCTAGTTCGAGTCCCGTTTCGTCCATTCCACAAATAAAGTCAGCTCTGAGGACAGAGAGGGCTTCTCCTGGAGCTGTCTTTAGTTCTGCATCTTCCATTACTACCAAGGATGAGGTGTTAGCGCCAGAACTTGAAGATCTGGCTAACATTGAAAAAATGGCAAAAGCAGCAGCAGCTGCTGCAGCCGCTGCAGAAGCAAGTGAGACAATGGTACAACATACATCACACACAGTTACATCAACATACCTGATGTAAAATTTTAGAGATGGTTGGAACTTACATATTACATCCTTTTCCAGGCTTCTAAGCGTTATTTCTGCGAGCACCCCCGCCATTGGGCTTCCTATTGGAACTCCTTTAAGTTGTTGATAGAAGACACCTTTATACATAAAATACGACTCGTAACACACCATATGTGCAATATCTCTTATTAATTGAGCGTAAAGATGTGACCTTGGTAGATTTTCGTATAGAAAATCTACCAAGATCACATAGAAAAGATAGATCACAAATAGAACCCGTATGCTTGCTCTTCTACAGGTTCCTTCTAGAAAACTATTTCCAGGAATCACCAACTTAAAGGTATCTCTCCTGATTTGTCGGAAAACGTTTGTAAATTTTTCTCTCTCTCTCTTGTGCATTTATACAAATTAAATAAAGAAGCTGTTGATTACATTCAATGTTGTTCTCCATTTCTCGCTGAGACACCTTGAACAGTCATCCTTACTCACGCGTCAAACCTGGACAGCTTGGAGGTCGTAAGACCTGTCAATTCCGCATTTCCGTCCGTCCGGAATTCCACAGTTCTGATTTCAGCATAATACTGGCAATCCCTGACTTATTTAGATCCTACTTATGTAAAGATTCCCTGACTAAAAACAAAATTATATTGATTGTAGCAGATAAAGCTATAACAAAGATACAAATATTTTTCTCCTAATTTCATCATTTATTATATATATAAAATGTATTTCACGAGCTTATTAGGTTATAGTTAACAAATTGGGTCCAATCCATCTAAAAAGTCTGAAAAACTAAAGATAAAGGCTCAGAATTGAATCCAGATCCTCCAACATGGTAGGTGATTGCTTTATCACACAATGTATGTGTTTATTCTTTAATATAACTATATTTAATATTACATCCTTGTCAGTATAGTATAGAGTATTATTTTAGTATTGCATGGAGTATACTTCAATATATGTTTTGACTTACGTAAGGTTTCACAGAGCAGTCCATTCACATAAATTGTGGATTGCCTGTAATAGATTGAGTTATACACAAAACCTACAAATGATTGCTATTGACTTGAATAGCTGCATATTCTAAAAAACATTTTTTTTTTAGTTTACCTAGCATTTCAGTAGTTATGCATTCTGTATTTTGCTTCTCTTTTCAATATAATATTTATCATTAGTTTTATTGAATATTATGCATTGATTTTGTTTAATATAAAAAAATTCACGAATATACATAATCTCCTAAATATTGTTATGAGGGTGAATCAGCAAGTTCTCAGAATAATGCTATGATATAAACACTATCAAGACTGCCTTAAGATTTTTTTTGCATTAGCATTATAGTTATTTTCCATTAAATTATTTATAAATTTTAATAATATATTTAAAAAATTTTATTTATAAATTTTACATCTAATATATAGAAATTTTATTTAATTGGAGTATGTGCTCAACATCCTGATGGTAAAACAAACGGAGTAGAATGTCCCAAGTGTGACATGATTCTGGGTTCATCACGTTCTCTTGGAGGTCATATGACAATGATGCATTCCCGTAATTCATGCAAGACTCTTAAGTGTCCCAAATGCAATTGGCACTACAAGTACCAAGAGACATTAGAAATTCACATGAAAGAAAAACACCCAGAAAATGAAATGAATTGCATTTACTGTTTAGCTGGACAACCCCATCCACGTCTGGCACGTGGAGAAACATACACTTGCGGTTATAAACCGTATCGGTGTGAAGTGTGCAACTATTCCACCACTACTAAAGGTAACCTTAGTATACACATGCAATCAGATAAACACATTAATAATGTTCAAGAAATGCAAAATGGAACATTGTCAGCTGAACATATCCTTCAAACCCAAGGACTCCCACCCACTTCATTACCACCTGATCCCCAAATTGTGAAAAAACCACCCACTGCTCCTAAACCTAAAGCAACTTGGCGATGTGACATCTGTAATTACGAGACCAACGTCGCACGTAATTTGAGGATTCATATGACAAGTGAGAAACACACTCATAACATGATGGTGCTTCAACAAAACGTCAAACACATGCAGCAGTTAACAGCCTTTCAACAGGCTCAGGCCTTAGATCCACTTTTTCAATTCCACCCAGGTTTGCTTCTTCCCTGTGATGCTCAGCTTCAACCCGAAGCTGCTCTAGCAGACATGGCTTACAACCATGCCTTGCTAATGATGGCTACTCAACAGCAGCAGCAGCAACAGCAGCAACAACAACAGCAGCAGCAACAACAACAACAACAGCAGCAGCAACAGCAGCAACAACAACAACAGCAGCAACAACAACAGCAGCAACAGCAGCAGCAACAACAACAGCAACAGAGAGCTATGGCAGCTGCTGCAGCTGCAGCAGCAACTGGAAAGGCTAATTTGGGACCATCATCAAATATGAACCAATCAGTGGAATTAAATCATCGCGAAACAGTATCACGTGGTGAAGTGCAGTATGATGAACTGAACAAGTTATTTCAGTGTTGTGTCTGTAACAACTTCTCTGCCGATACGGTAGAAACATTAAACCATCATGTGATGGAAGATCGTACGAGACAGCGTGAGGACGAAGTCCTCATGGTTGTCGCTGGTAGTTTTATTTGTAAGTTGTGCACTTATAAAACCAATCTTAAAGCTAACTTTCAGCTCCATTGCAAGACGGACAAACATCTTCAACGGTTACAACATGTCAACCACGTGAAGGAGGGTGGCGTTCGAAATGAATGGAAACTGAAATACGCCAATGTCAGCAACCCCGTCCAAGTACGTTGTAACGCATGCGATTATTACACCAACAGCATTCATAAACTTCAAGTGCATACAGCCAATCCTAGACACGAAGCCAGTGCTAAACTGTTCGTCCACTTCCAAATTGCAGAAACTGCAGTGATGGCAGAAAATAAGTATTATCATTGTAAATTGTGTAACTTCTCTTCGAGAACTAAAATTAATTTAATACAACATATACATTCCCTAAGACATTTAAGAAATGAAAATTTCCGTCAAATGCAACAAAAGAGCGAAGGAAGATCTGTCGAGGATGATATCATCAGAGAAACTTTTCTTGTCAAGGAATACAAGGGAAACGAAAAGATTATATTTGATTCCGAATTCGGTAAGGTGCATTTTCATCTTAATTAGTTATCTGCATGTTTCGCCGACATGTTAAGAATGTGTGGTTTCTGTTTGGTTAACTCTCAAGATATAATGTTATCCTTATTTTCGTGATTAACTCGAAGAAAATCGATGAACCAAGAAAATACGTATCTGTACAAGATGGATATTTATGTATAAAAACTTTCTTAATTCGTTAGCAATGCAGAAATGAAGTTCACAATTTACACTCTCTGCCTTTCACATCGCATATAATTTAATCAAATTCTAAAATATCATTTTTTAAACCAATTAATATCATCAAACTTTTTTATATTAAAACAGCAATTTTAAATTAAAACGAAACATTTTACTAGAAAAAATGCATTTTAAAATAACAAACTAAATTTTTATCGTATTAAATTTCCTAATTTGATAAACTTGTCATTGCTAAAATCATAAACCATAAATTTTTATAGAAATGCCATTGCTTGCATATCTGAATAATCTCCAAGTATTTTTGAAGGCAGAATTTCACCCGTTCATTACTGAACTCATTGTTTGTATTCTGTTTTTAAGAGCAAAAATTCCCCAAAATTAATATCTAAGATCAGGTAGTGGACATATTAATGTTAGCGTAACAATGACAAGGTAAATCCATTAAACTCGTTCTGTGATGCCCTACTTTATTCTTTTATTTCTTCAATTTATCTCTAGATATTTCTTTCTTTTTTTTTATCACGCCCAGTCGAAATCTTTCCAAATCAAAGTCACGATTTTGACGATCCTTCGCAAGTCATTAAATGTTTCTGCATATCTCACGAATTAGTTGCCCCAGAAAAAGCTGTGCTCAATTCTCACACCACTTGGGAATACCGTTTCTTTTCAGTTTTTGTGTGTAAATTCTATAAGATCTCTTGCCTTATTTTCATTTTTATGATCTTTTTATTCTTCTAGACTGTTCCTTTTTTTATTTTTTTCCGCTTAATTCAAAATTATCGTTTGTTCGGATGCGATTGTCTTCGTGTCTTTCATGAATAATTCGAATTCGATGTTATCGGTGACGCAATTACCCTAGTTACGTCATAAATGTCCTTGTCATATTTATAGTTTTAGCTATGTTTATGAGCACGGTATTTTAATTTGTGCGAATTCTTCCCCCCTTTTTACACAGATGCGTATAGGAACCAGTTTAAATGTTACTACGGAAGTGTATAAAGCAGTCTGTGTGGTATAAACTTTCCTAAAAAATATTTTAACTTTAAAAATTTTTTTTCTATAATCTAGAGAGTTTCCAAACAAATAACGCATTTTATATCATTTAATTTTTATAAAATATTTTAAATTTTGTATTTAAAGCAGTTTAGTTTATAAAATAGATAATTTTATATATTCTATTAAATAGCTTCACGAAGCTAAAAATTTAATATTTTTTCCTTTCAAAAATACAGAAATTTGATATTGTATTTTTTTGTTTTTTTAATTCGTTAAGATTGATTGACTTTCTCTCCTCAGATGCGCGGTTTGGTACTGACTTGGATATACCCTCAATAGAAGAAACAACAGAAACGCCACCCGTTGCAAACGAAACACTACCTTTGGGTTCAGCACCCATGCTGAAACAAGCCCTCTTAGACCATTCCAAAACAACTAACTCAACAAACGAAGGTAGTGTTGATCAAACTCATTCGTGCCCATTCTGCAATTACACAAGTGCCAATGAAGTTCGCATCCAAATGCATGTGGTGGCACAACATTCCCAAAAGCCGTCGACAGTTTTGTGCCCTCTGTGTCAAGAAAGATTCAAAGAGTGGGTGAAACTCGAAAATCACCTAACAGAAGTTCATCACGTCAACAACGAAGGAGTTCAACGTCTTTTAGCATTGGTGGATAAATCCGATTGGATCATGCCTCCTTCGCAAGCTAAGCAAGGTAACGACGGAGGTGCACAAACTGAGGAGATTGTTGATTGTAAGCAGGATTTAGTGGATGGAGACTGTAAAAATGAAGGTGAAATAACAGATAAAATGTTCATTGATGAAAATCCGATTGACGAATTTTCTTGCCATATGTGTGGTAAAACGTTCGTTAGTGTGGAAGAACTGTTTAATCATCAAAACGAATTAAGTCATCTGGAATTAAAAACGACGTCAAATGGGCCCAGGTATTTCTGCTGGAGGAAAGGTTGCAATCAGTATTTCAAATCAATAGCCACGCTTCAGATTCATTTCAAAGAAGTTCATACTAGAAGGACTCCTTTAGCTGTATCAGAGCGTCATGTATATAAATACCGATGTAACCAGTGCAGTTTGGCATTTAAAACCTTAGAAAAACTTCAACTTCATTCACAATATCATATCATTCGTGCAGCTACTAAGTGTGTACTGTGTGGAAAGAATTTTCGTTCCATTCCAGCCTTGCAGAAACACGTGGAATTAGCTCATGCAGATATGACGAAAGAAGAAGCAGAACAATATCGTGCTAGTCTTGCTAATAATCCTTTGCTCACAGGAGGAGTTTCGGGCATTTTAACTCCAGAAACTACTGACTTGTTGAAAAAAGAAGCAAGAGAAGATAATGAACAACAGGAAGATATGACAACAGAACATGCTGAAAATCAAGAGAAAGAACACCCTCCCATAGAAACTGAGAATGAAGTGCAGGAAGTTGTCGATCAGTCGGTGCCAGAAGGTAATGGAGGAAAAGAACAACAGATATTTGAAGATTACATTAACAGTCAAGCAATGGCAGAAGATAGTTATAATGATCCGAGTAGAAAATACAAATGTCACCGCTGTAAAGTGGCCTTTACTCGTCAAAGCTATTTAACAAGTCACAATAAAACTTTGTTGCATAGAAAAGGTGAAAAGTTAAGTTATCCAATGGAAAAATATTTAGATCCAAATCGACCTTATAAATGTGACATATGCAAAGAATCATTTACGCAAAAGAACATACTTTTAGTTCATTATAATTCAGTTTCTCATCTCCATAAATTAAAACAGAGTATGAAGGAAAGCAATCAAACAGCAAATAATAATTCCCAGAACAATTCAGTTACTTCTTCAAATTCGGTTCCGACAGTAACAACATCTACAGGCATTAATAATTTGCCATCCACTAATGCATCAACGTCTGCTAATGACTCTGATAAGAAACCATACAAATGTAACATTTGTAAGGTTGCCTACAGTCAAGGATCTACCTTAGACATTCATATACGTTCAGTGTTGCACCAGACTAGGGCATCTAAATTACACGAATTGGCAATCACTGGACAAATAGATCTCAGTATTCCATTAGTAGAAAGGCCTGATCCAACCCATAATCAGGAACAGAAGTCTGGAGATGCGACGTTCACAACCAAAGTTTCACCGCCAACTAGTCAGTGTGCAAGTGCGGTGTCTCCTCATAACACGTCGAATTTAATGGATAACTTAACAACGTCCAATAATAATTTATCATCAAGAACTGGAGCTTTAAATAATATTTCTCCACAACTTCCTTTACAACTTTCACCTGATTCTTCATTGCAACAAGCATTGAATCTCGCACCTCACATCGGACAACCACCTGTTCTCATCCCTTCTCAAGTATCTCCACAAACAGTACTTACTTGCCAGCGCTGCAATGCTGTATTTATGTCTCAGGAAGCTCTGATACAACACCAACAGTTATATTGTTTCTTTCCACAACCATCAGCATCCGTTTTAGGTAATGCAACTACTCCAAATCCTGTACAATCATCAAATCTTCAAAGCCATTCTGCACAACAGCAATCTCCCCAGCAACATAGGTTACAGTTAACTCCAGATAAAGATGAACAAAATAAAGCTGGACAGTTATTGCAACTAACATCTGCAGAACCATCAACGTCACCATCTCAACCTCCACCACCACAGACAAGTCCTGGACTTAGTCAACAGCAAATATTACGTGCAAAATTTGCATTCCCAAGAACCAAACCTCTCATGTACAGACACCTTTTAGAAAGTTTTGGTTTTGATGTTGTAATGCAGTTCAATGAATTAACGCAGAAAAAACCAAAGAAAGAAGTAGATAAGCGAGATGGAGATGACGATGTTTCTGAAGGTGTTTTGGTTAATCAGAACTGCAGAGAAGAATTGTGTAATAGTATTAATAATAATAATAACAACAACAACAACAACAACAACAACAATAATAATAATGAAGAGGAAGAGAAGATTGGTAAAACACACCTACCAGAAATTAATAAATCTCTGTGTCCTCTTTGTCAAAAAGAATTTTCAAGTATTTGGGTTTTGAAAACTCATCAAGAAGAAATCCATAAAGTTATAGTTCCAGTGGAAATAGTGGAAAAATTTGCACTAGAATTTAGATCAGATTATGAAAAAAGAACTGCCAATCAAACAGAAAATCATTCTGAAGATCTTCCTGCGCCATCTGAAGCTAGTTGTTCATCTCCTTCCGTTAGTGCAGAATCCAGTCATGGACCAACTCCAACTCCTGTGTCAACATCCCTTCCTCCCGTTTTCATGCCAACTTCCGGTACACCACCAGCAACTTCCTTTTCTTCTATTGATATGGCGTCTTCCGTTACCACCAGTCAAATGGCGGCACAACTTCAGTTCAATCAACTTTTGATGAGTATGGGTTTGGGGATGGGATTACCTATGGGCATGAACATGCCTTTCGCTGCTGCAATGAATCTTCATCCTCCACTCATACCCGTCATGATGCCACCTCCTTTAGATCCTTTAGTAGCTTCTGCCTTTAGTCATCCCATAATGCCTGGTGCCATGGATCCAAATTTCTTCAATGCTCAACAAAAGCTTCTCCAGCAACAACAACAATTAGCCCAGACTCAACAAAAGCGTGCTCGCACCAGGATCAGTGACGAACAGTTAAAGATTTTGAGAGCTTATTTCGACATTAACAATTCGCCAACAGAAGAACAATTGATGGAGATGTCTGACAAGTCTGGATTACCTCTTAAGGTAATAAAACACTGGTTTCGAAACACTTTGTTTAAAGAAAGGCAACGGAACAAGGATTCTCCTTATAATTTCAATAATCCACCATCAACATTCCTTAATTTAGAAGAATATGAAAAAACAGGAGAAGCAAAGGTTGTGGATCTCAAATCTTTAACGAACGAAAACGATCCCAATCTAAAGTTTAATGAAAACAAGCATGAATCAAAAGCTTCAACTGAGCAAGAGAATAACGCCAATTCCGAAGAACTATCTGTAAAGCAGGAAGCAAATAAGCAAATGTTTCCAGATACAAAATGCATGCTACCAACATCTAATCCATCCCAAGGGTTTCCATCTACGAGTAGCATGTCTGTAACATCAGTTCAAGCTGCAGCGTGTTCTCTTCCTTCCACTTTTACATTCCCTAGCCACAGTTTGGACATCACAGGCAAAAATATGCTTTCAACCGATATAACAACTTCCCCTCAAACATCAACTTTAACAACTCCTACGACTCCAACACCATGTACGCCACCAATCTCGGAATCACCTCATTCAACCGGAACACCGAATTCTAGCGGAACAACCACACCAACTACCACTAGCAGTTCTACCACAGGCAAAAGGGCCAACCGCACTAGATTCACAGACTATCAGATAAAGGTTTTGCAAGAATTTTTCGAATCGAATGCATATCCGAAAGATGATGATTTGGAATATCTGTCGAAATTACTGAATCTCAGTCCGCGCGTGATTGTCGTGTGGTTTCAGAATGCCAGGCAAAAGGCTAGGAAAGTATACGAAAATCAACCGCCTGTGAATCCAGACGACGATGGTTTGGGAAGATTCCAAAGAACTCCAGGGTTGAATTATCAATGCAAGAAATGTCTACAAGTGTTTCAACGTTATTATGAACTTATCAAACATCAGAAAAGTGCTTGTTTCAAGGATGAAAATCCACTTGCAGCGCAAATTAAAGTTTCGAGTGGAAATAACGAAGATAGATCTCAATCTTCACCAGTAGCTAGCACTAGTCCAGCTCTCAATAGACCACCTCTTGAGAAATTTGGACAGAATGGTACCTACCGATGTGAAAAATGTAGTCTGGTATTTCCACGCATTGATCTCTGGCGCGAGCATCAAATTGTTCATATTATGAATCCCAACCTGTTTCCCAACTTCAATCCAAATTCGCCGTACGGAGGAGTATTACCATACGATACTCAACCGACAATGCCTCCTCTTAAAAGAAAACTCTCCGAAGAAGAGGAAGTTAAAGAATCAGCAGAACAACCCAGAGATAAAAGACTAAGAACCACCATTTTACCAGAACAACTAGACTATCTTTATCAGAAATACCAGATGGAGAGTAATCCTAGTAGAAAGATGCTCGAAAGTATTGCGAGAGAAGTGGGACTGAAGAAACGGGTTGTCCAGGTGTGGTTTCAGAACACAAGGGCACGGGAACGGAAGGGCCAGTTCCGCGTTCACCAACAGGTGATTCACAAAAGGTGTCCCTTCTGTCGTGCATTGTTCAAAGCTAGATCGGCACTCGAATCCCATTTAGCCACTAGGCATGCTGATCAATATACAAAAGGAGATGTCAATATAGATAGTCTTCCTGATGGAGATTGTGATTCAAATCCAGAAATGCCATCGACGTCCATCACATCTGAAGAGAAGAATAATATGCTGAATTTTCCAGTTAGTATAGCGTCTCCTGTTACATCTTCATTTTCTTCTGTCTGTGCTGAATCAGTGCAGAACTCCATGAAAAAGTATTACGAGGACTCGCTGAAGAAATACCTGGATGAACTGTGTCCTCCGACCCATGTAAGCAAGGAATCTGCATTTCCAACAGACTTAAGTATTAAAGTGAAGACTACCGGAAGTCAGGAGAAACAAGAAGAGAAGAGCGAATCGCGAGAGATACCACTTGATCTAAGTAAGCCTCTAAAAGTTGGTGCATTAGAACTGGAAAGATCAGGTGAAATCCCAATCAATTTGAGTGAGAGGATAGTAGAAGATGGGATATCTCAAGCACCTAGTATCGACGAAGCTCCTTCGGAAACGTATTCAGAATCTACTGATAACATGGAAGGTGAAGATGCATCACACGAAAGTAATCCAACATCTCCCGCTTCTAATTTACACAATCAAAGATATCCTTCAGGCAGCGGCAAGCGATTCAGGACCCAAATGACAACAGTACAGTTAAAAGTGATGAAGTCGATTTTCTCAGAATACAAAACTCCTTCTATGGCAGAATGCGAAATGCTTGGTAGAGAAATAGGATTACCAAAAAGAGTGGTGCAAGTTTGGTTTCAAAATGCACGAGCAAAAGAAAAAAAATCAAAGTTGGTTTTTGCTAAAACTTTCGGACAAGAATTAGAAGTAGGTAAACCACCCGAAGAGTGTATTATGTGTGGTGTTAAATACAATCAAAAGTATTCAAATACCAATCTCCAAGATCATTTGTTCTCTAAGAAACACCTGGACAATTTAAAATTACAAATAACTAATTTAAAATTGAAAGAAGGCCAAGAGAGTATAGATAGACAAGAGCTAGCTGTATCTCTTGCATCATCTTTACCGCAGACAATGCAGCAACAACAATCGCCAGATATGGATCACAGTGGATCTCCTCCAACACCATCTTCAGCAGGACAAGCAAATTTGATGCAACAGCTTCAAATGATGGGACTACAACAAATGGCAGCTGGTTTACCGATTCCGATGAATCTGAATCAAACAACAGGAAATTTGACTATGAACATGCCCTCGCAGCCATCGTCATCGGCTCCAACGGGCTCTAAACTGGAGCAAGACAAGAACAGAAACAATTCGAAAAGTGAAAAATCGCCAACGAATGGTACTTCTACGAATAACATTAAAGGTATAGTTTCTAATGACATTTCATGCAAAGCAAAAGAAGAGGACAAGGAATTAGGTTCTATAACGCCAGCAGCCAATCAGACTAACAACAACATGCTGAATCCCATGGGTGACTTCGTCCTGTCTAGCAACGAGTCTTCAGCAGCAACAGCAACTAATCTCTTTCCATACATGTATGCCGGCTTTCCAGGTTATTATGCAGGTGTACCTGGAGCCTTCATCCATCCCACCATGTATACAGGTAGGAATCAACTGTGACACGCGCACATCAAGTGTTAAAAAGAATGTCACCAAACAACACGATATTGCCAAATGTGTAGATGTAATTTATCAATTTTCCGAACTAATTTATTCTCCAGTTTTGAACGTTGGTTGGATGGCCAGTTCTTTATTTTTACCCCCTCCGTTTATTTGTTATGTTCTCATTTTACCACCGATGATGACACCGAAAAAAAATCGGTGTGAATAAATAATCACATCGTGAAGATAATTGTGATGAGAGCAAAATTATTGTGTACATACATGATGGTGATAAGAATGTGTAGTAAAATACATAGTGGCCTTGTAGGACACACAAGTTGTACACAAGAAGACTGATTTTTGTACTTCAAATTAACAATCCGAGTATTATAGTGTTTTACGCTTCGTGATACAAACTGTCCCCACAAATGGAAAAAAAGCTCAGGTATTGTAGTGTAAACCTTTCTCCTGTGTGTGTTGCCTTATTCTGTGTTTTATGCTGCTATAATGCTATCGCGAAAGTGATACGAGGGATCAAGGTTCTGCACTGATTTATATAATATTAATGAAGCAATTAATTTGTCTTAAGATGTGTAGATACAGTAGATGTTGGAAAGAATTTAGGTGGACCTTCTTGGTGTGTAAAATAGAAGAACCATCCCACCACCCGGTAAGGGAAATTTTTTATCCTGTTAAGTTGATGGTGTGACATTGGGAGACTTACCCCGTTGTCAAGATTGTTTTGTACATGTGTTTATATATATTATTATTTTTAAACCTCTTTCCCACCCACCCAACATCCAATGATAAAGTAGTTGTACAGGCATGTAATGGTTGTGTAATGAAAGTAGAAACCTTGCCTTCCACCCAGAATTGCTCTTTGTTAAAATAAGAAAAGATAAAAATGGCCATTGTAGAACAATTATTTTAAAATTTTCCCCTTCCCCAGTGTACATAGAACGGAAAGTGTCCTTTTTAATACAAAAAAAATGTTGCTATGTGTGTGGGGTGTGTATTGTGATATCTGTAAAACAAACGAAATTAGATGTCACATCTACCCCTTGTATGTTGCATGTTCGTTGCCAATCAGTTTGAAGCATCTTTGATCTTATGCTGGAGGCATGTCCGTTTACACTTTTTTTTCCCCAATCCAGTTTCCCTCAGTTGCAGATGGCCTATTGATCTAATGCTTGGCTGTTAGTGAGGGATGAGATCGTCTAGCAAGTTGTTGTGTTTGTCAGTCTCTTTATTTCTATATCCCCTATATGGCTGTGAAATGACAAAAATTATTTTTATTTGTAAATAAGGGAGTGCGATGATATTTGCCCATTGTAACCAATTTGCTTAGGCAAGTACTGTAAAATAAAATTGTTTTTGAGATGAAATGATTTGTTTTTTGTTTTTGTTTTTTATTTATTTTTCATTCATAACGCGAACGTTTTAAGTGTTTCTCTTGATCTTTCCCCCCTCTTCCCTGTTTGAACTGTCTCCTTTCCTGTATTTAGCTGATTTTAAATGATTTGCATCGATGTACGATTGTCAAATTATTCCCCTTCCTTAGATGTAGTGTCTTGGCTTTTTTATATAAGTGTTATTCATAATTTTATTATTATTTTTCATTTTTATCTCCTGATGTTTATCTATCTGCTGATGATATTTTAACGCTTTTTCTTTAAATATCCGCGAAGAAAAAAAATTATTATAATAATTTTTTAATAATTATTAATCGTTAAAATTCGTTAAAGTGCAAATCTTTGATGTCATATTCTTATTTAAAATCGGAAACTCTTCGTTAAGTGATGAGAAGATCAGGAAATCAGGTAAGTGCTACCGTCTTTTTTCCCTCTCTCTGGAGATCTGCAAGATACAGATAAGCTATTTATTTATTTACTTATTTATTATTATATAATATTAAGCTTATTTTAGATGTAAAAAAAATATTTCAGTCATTTATCACATTGATTTTATTGTGTGGCTTATCCCCGGATCTTCATCAGAGTGAATTACATCTGCATTGTCCATTAAGAAATAAAACCAATGTGAAATTCCATCTGTTCTGACAACAATTGCATGCCTATAATTATCGACGTCATTTCCTTAGCGTGACTCGCTAGGGAAATACCACATAGAAAAATCATGGGTTGAATCAACTGATTACTACACCCACACCTAAAACATGGGGCACTTATAAGCCCCATTCACCAGTCTTTTAACCTTCACTGCTCAAACACAAAAAGCATTTTTACTATTTCGTAACATGTTTTATTTTTTATCAATTAAATTAGCGCAGCGCGCAAGATTAATGTTTCCTCTTATAACCCACTTTCCACCATTATAAAACACGAATTTATTGCATAAAGCAGTCGAATTATTTTCGATATCAAATGAAAATAAATTTTAAATTACTCTTGTAGTTTGAAAAAAAGAAAAAAAGTGCATTTCGGTCGATGTAAACGATTTAGATAGGCATCAATTTAGATAGGACCATAGACATTTTGAACTGCAGCATCACGTAATTTAGAGGATATATCGATAAACAGCTAATTCGTACAGTTCAGTGCACTATTACCTCACTTCAGTTGCAGACACTACATAATCAGATTAGACTATCTTCCAGTAAACCATGCAACATTCTCTAGCTTAAATAATGAGAGAGAAATGCAATCGATAAGACAGAAATACATCCCTGTCTTACCTCAGATGATGAATGTCCGGAGCACATCTTGTCTTTATTGTAGATTAACTTTACTTGCGAGAGAGAGAGTATTGTCTCGCATTCTCTACTCTTATAGCAATTACTTTTTTTTATTTATTTTTTGTTAGATAGGATTGAATCAAACTTAATAAATAAATAAATACTGTAGGAAATAAATGATGTGGAATATGTAATTTATTCGAGGCGAGGTCGATTTTTACTTAATGACTAGGTTGCAAGAGTTTCGGTGATTAAGAAACACAATTAACAAGAGTCATTATCGATTTGAAATTCAGATAAGGACTGGTTAGAAAATAGTTAGAGGCACAGTTTATACGACTCGTGCCGAACAAGTTGTAGCAGTTGTTGTCAGTAACCTCATTAAATGATCGAATTGACCGGTAAACACAAAAGATAATATTAAACAGTTTTATCCAAACACAATATTCTTAATCCTGTTTTCGCTTAATGTATGTCGAATATTAATCCGAAATTATTACTAATTTTCCTACAGATGGAATTTTATCTTCATATCTACACCTGCAGAGCGAAAAATTAGCCTATGGGCACGATACCCTTCAGCTATTTTATTATAACACATTATTATAATTTTCGAACATTTAAAGTACCACTACATCTAAAAGGTGACATTTTTCTTAATTATTTAATATATTCCGGTTGTGCAAACATATTCAGACTTTTAAGAGAAAAATAATGTTAACATATTAGTCTTTCGTCTTTACATTAAATTTTAAAATAGAAAACAAAAGAGATACATTTTCTTTTACATTCCGGTATGCCGGAAACAGCTGCAGTTAGTAACTTCTTCCTCAAAGATGTATACACAATGTTTGAGTTGCGAACGATTTGAATTTTAATTATGTTTGCACAGCTTATAATACAGGAAGTCAGACCTCGTTTCTTTTAATTCTTTGCAAATTAAGTTTAAAATTTTAACAATTGTAATGATATCTAATTTCGAAATTTGTAATTTTTCATCTTCCTGCACCAGTAAGTATATCAATATAAAATTTTTTTATAAAAAAAAATTAATAAATAAAAATTTATGCATGTTGATATTTTTGTATACTGTGTTAATTTTCATATTTGTTTCTATCTTTTCTTTGC
>AYEL01077623.1:0-35890 GCA_000484575.1 Olivierus martensii
TTTATTTTGAATTTTTAAAAAACATTTCATTTTTTCAGATTATTATTAATATATTATAAAAGTTCAATTATTTACAATTAGCATAATTAAAGAATCCTATTTTCAAAATTTTTACTAAAAATAAAAAAAAAAAAGATTGGAATAAATATATTATAACTGTACTAAAGTTCAAACTGTACAGTACTTACAAAACAAAATGCCAGTGCACGAGAAGAAGATAACTTTTATACATGGTAGAGCTAGATGAAGTTGTGATTTCAGTTTTGATTCTAATATATTTATATGCAGACTAGTAGTATGCCTATGTGAGAAAATAATCCTTTGTATAAAGAAAGTAGTAAGTGATCATAAAATATCTATAGCAGATAAATATGGTATGTCATAATCTAATTTGGATAATAAATAAACAAAAACATATTAAGTTTTTAAAAACATTTTCAAAAAGTATTTGAAAAGCAAAATGCTTGGTTTAAATATGCAACTGACATTTAACTTCTTATTCATTAGAAAATGCAACACAACTCCAATAGTTCATGTTTTGCTCTTTATAGGTATATTCTGAGGCAATATGTCACAGTCAAAAATAATTTCTGTTATTTACAGAACTGAGTTTAAGTGCATGACATTGTTTATACTTATACTTATGTCTAATGGGCATTTGTTTTTATTTGCTGAAACTTTTGTGTCTGTGTTTTAATTGTTAAATGTTAATTGAAAAAGATAATTATAGCTGCTACATCCTTTTTATATTATTTTGTTACATTATAAACTCTTGAGATAGTACTATGTTGTAAAATTGCAGGAAGATACACAAATGGTAAGATTTTGCCAACAAATAGATATTAGATTGGGTAAATGGCAGAGATGATAATTTCAAAGCAGACAAGTTTTAAAGATTATTTTATATATTAAATGAAAATAATTATTTTTATAATGTAAATGCAATAAAAATTATATGTTAAATATTCTATTATTAATAAATCAATATAATTTAAATAATTTTTTTTGGAAGGTATATTACATTCAATCTGAATTTTACAAGAGTTTGAAATGATCTTGGATCTATTCGTTTTAATTATTCAGACTGCTATATTAAACTTTCAGATAATTAACAGTTAAAATGTACATTAAAATTCATTAATTTAAAATAACAGCTTTAATATGGTAAAATATTATTCAATCCAAAGAATTCAAACAATATTACTATAATTACTGTAATAATTAAAATATGATTTACAGAAACTTCACTTTTAAAGATTTGACAGTACAGTATAATTCATAACAATTAAAGAGTAACATGCAATTATGCAACACAAAGTGAAAATATAAATTTATTAGTAGATTAAAAGATAAATAAAAATTCTGATAGTATAAATAACTTTATTAATTAATTTTAGTTTCATATATATTTAAAATCTATAATTTAGAACTTGTTATTTAATATTTAATTTATAAAAGTAAAAAAACTTCTTAATATATTCAATATAATTTTATGTATTTCTATCTAATAGTGATTAAAAGATTCTTGACTCTAAAAACTGATCTCAAAAATTATCTGGCTTGAGGATTAACCAAGATTAATCCACACTCTGAAGAGATATTTAACTATTCATGTTTTCTCTTAGATGCAATATTTGAAATATTTATAACATCCCAGATTTATTTCATTATTATTTTATATTCTTTATATCTTAGATAATTGGCAATCAAAATTAGAATTAAATTAAAAATACAGACATTGCAATAATTTACTTTTCATTGCATATATCTAAATTATTTTTTACAATATTTATTTTTATTGTAGCATTAAACATAGAAATAATCATGTATTTGTAAATTACACTTTTCATCACTCCTGATAATTTTCAAAATTTGATATTCTATCATATTTATTCTAGTTAATATAAATTTTCATCTGAAGATTTAGAAAGGAAATTGAGAATAAAAGAAAAATTACATAATTTTACTATCTTGGTTTTTTTAAAGCATATAGTTAGTATTGAGTGTCAGAGAAATTTTAGAAAAAACTTTCCATTATTTTAAATCTTCATAGAATCAATATTCAAATGGTAAATTAAAACAAAAAGAAAAAAAAAACACATTAAAAAAGTTTATTACAACATATGGAATAGAAAGATAATCAATGTGATCACTCAAAATGCAGATCAGTATCCCTATTTTATGATCCATCAATTTTTATAAATGTTGGCACTATATTTTACTTATCATTAACAATAAAAATTTTATACTGCATATAAACTGTTATGAATGTGTGTGCAAAAATACAATATTTTCTTCACACAATAATTTTTTTAAAACAAATAAAATCAATTTTATAAATGTCAATCACATTTTATAACTTTTCATAACAACAAAATCTGTATGTGGTTTCCAAGTCAGTCTCTTGTCTAATATAGTGAGGAAGTTAACTCTGACCTGTCCAATTTTATTTTATTATACTCTATTATTTATCGATATTTTCAATATTATTTAGAATATTATATTTTAGTTTAAGAGTTGACTTACTTCCACACTCTCCGTCATAGTAGTTAGCAAATAATCAATGTGATCACTCAAAATGCAGATCAGTATCCCTATTTTATGATCCATCAATTTTTATAAATGTTGGCACTATATTTTACTTATCATTAACAATAAAAATTTTATACTGCATATAAACTGTTATGAATGTGTGTGCAAAAATACAATATTTTCTTCACACAATAATTTTTTTAAAACAAATAAAATCAATTTTATAAATGTCAATCACATTTTATAACTTTTCATAACAACAAAATCTGTATGTGGTTTCCAAGTCAGTCTCTTGTCTAATATAGTGAGGAAGTTAACTCTGACCTGTCCAATTTTATTTTATTATACTCTATTATTTATCGATATTTTCAATATTATTTAGAATATTATATTTTAGTTTAAGAGTTGACTTACTTCCACACTCTCCGTCATAGTAGTTAGCAATCACGTGTTATGGAATCAGAAACCGTCCTCCGGAAGAGCTGTTCCGGCTAATGACATCATCTAATCTAAATAAATTTTACCACTGATCCGATATGAGAATATAAGAATGATTTTGTATCAATGTTTATTCGTATATAATTAAATTGTAAAGAGGATGACATGAATTGATAACTCTATAAGCTAATAAATTTAAACTTGTTACATGTATTTATGTAAATGAAGCAACACGGGACTGTACGTCAATCGGATATTAAAGCTGAGGTAACCAACAACTCAGAGAGGTGTTGTATCAACATAAGGTTGGTTAAGTGACATTGGAATTCTTGTAAAGGTCTACAATTTGCTAGTGAAGTATGGATCGGTGGTGGAGGTAGTAGATTTAAGTAGTAATTAAGGTTTCTTTCTTGTGAATATTAATTGTTGATATTTGAGTTGGATTAAACAAGTTTTGTTGATTAATTGATTGTTCTGATATTTGAGTTGGATTAAACAAGTTTTGTTGATTAATTGATTGTTGGTTGATATTTGATTTGGATTAAACAAGTTTTGTTGATTAATTGATTGTTTGCTTTATTATAGTTTAATAAAGCATTTAAAACACTTTTTTTGAAAGTGTTTTTGAGTCTAATATATTTATATTTTCTTATTATCTAACTTTATGTTTTGGAATCTAATAAATTCATATTTTTTATTATTTAACTTGTTTTGAGAAATTTAATTTATAAGTTTCTAACATCGTTTTGTTGTTCTTAGATCTAACACTTAATCAGTACTTCTAGTTGTAAGTTCTGATTTTCTTTTTGCCGGATAGACGTTACACTGTTGTTAGATTATTTTGAAGTTAATTAATTTTAAGTTAGAGTTTAGAAGAAGACTGAGCTCAGGCCGAACTCTGGATTGCAGAGACACCGTTACGTTTAGTTGTAATTAGTATTATTGATCTTCGTTAGAATTCGTGACTTTGCAAAGGTACTTGATTTTAGTAAAGAACTTAACCTTTGCCAAGGAGTGATGGTTCAAAAAATTTCATCAACTGTCTTCTTTATGTAAAAGGGAAAATTACAGTCTGCTGGATTAACAGTTAATCCAACATTATCAAACAATTTGGACATTATATTGAGAACTGTCTGATGAACCTCAAATATAGTCTGACAGACTATCCAGAATCCAACAGTCAGACTTTTTACACTTCTGGAAACTTCCCATTACAATAATTATCAGCATATCCAATAATGAAGGAATCCTTCTCCAGAAGGGGAATGAGTACTCCATCCTGTAGACAACTCCTGCTCTCACAGAATATATTATAAACAAATCTATGCTTTAGCATTGGATCAATTCAACAACAAATTGTTGAACATATTCCTTATATCCAATTGCCTTCTTTATCAGTGATACTACCTTATGAAAAACATTTTCAATTGATTTAGCTAATTGATATGAAAATTGATTGTGATGTAGAAGAGACTTTATTAAAGCACCATCTCTAACAAATCTATCCACTCGCCTTTCAATAGTTTTTAATAAGAATGTTGTCAGGCTGAATGGATGATAGGATTTAGCCTTAGAATAGGAACTACATCCAGGCTTAGGTATGAAAGAAACTCTTATTACCTCAAGGACCATAAAATATAGCCAAAAGCTAGGCAGGCCCTGAAAACAAGGCAAAGAGGTGAAACAAGAAGATCAATGCTCTATTCAAAAATATCAGCAAAATATCATCTGGCCTAGCAACTTGAAAGACTTAAATTATCAATACTTACAGCCTATCTAATATTTGATTGATTGATCACCTTCCTAAGAGCATCCTAATCTTCCCTCGTGGCATGATAAACATACCTATTGAGGTCTGACTGCTATTGTGAAAAAAATAATCCTTCAATCAAAACAGATTCAGGAAAGTATACTCAAGAGAATTCTTTCAATAGTCTTTGCAATTACTAATCATTCTGCCATCTGGCAACTTGATAGTATTAACCTTGTAATAATTCCCTTTGGATATTATCTTTGCTAATCTGAATATGTCAGGTATTTCCTAAATTCCTTGACATTTTTCTTTCTTTTCCAGGAAATCTTTTTGCCTTCCTAATGGCTTTATTATAACAGGTGAGAGCATTTTGGTATGCATCCCATTCACCCATTTATTTAGCTTTATTAAAAAGCCCTCTAACATTAAATCTGAATTCCAAGCTGATTATTCCTCCAAGGAACCTGCTTTGATGAGCCAGCAGTCTTAACTGGACAGTTTTGATGGTAGGACAAAAGAATTTCCTATTGAATCTGGTTAACAATTATCTCTTAATCCACCACTAAGCAAAATCTGCTTTACACACCTCCAAGATTAAACTTAAGGTCCTCTTTATAAGAAAAAAATTTAATCAAAATTAGTGAATTATGAAAAAATTATCAAGTATCTTTGATAAAATCTTTAACACATATTTTATTTATTATAATTAAAAATCTTTGTTACAAATTTATATATTAATTAATCCATAAAAATTTCAAAAGTTGAAATAAAAATTTTTTAAATTTGTAAGTTACAAGTACAAACATGTCGATTTACAACATTTAAAAACTTATTTATTTCTTTATATTTTATATAATATTTGTTGATCATAAGTACTATATTACTGGTATGATATTGCTACATGTAGTATTGTCTCCCTTTCAGTGAAAGAACAATACAGCACTGTAAGGTAGCATAGGTGTAATAATATAGTCCAGTTTACTAACTCCTGCAGTTTTGTTTTAAAATTTTTGTTAAATTATTTTTTCAACTTATGCCAAATTTAAGTTATGCAAATAATTGAGACTGAAGATTTAAATAAGTTGAGAAATATCTGTATATTGTACATAGAATTTTTGTTATAATATTGTCTTTATTTATGCCTATACAAGTAGTCCTCAACTTATGACAGTTAGATTTGGACTCTGCCACTGTAAATCAGTGTGTCAGAAGTCTAAAAATGTTCAAAATTTAAGGATTTTCCACTACTAATCTTTTTAGGGTACTATACATTATCATAACAAACACAAAACTATAAGAACTAAGCATAAAATGAACTTTTTTCGGTATATTGTGCATAGACTGATACACACAAATTGTATTGACAAATGACAGAATTTACCAATGACATAACCATTCTAAATTCTAGTAGTTGTAACTGGAGGAAAACCTCTATAATGAATTACCAGAGATGAGCCTTATGCTTTCTTTTTTGTAAGGAATAAATAGTGCTTATTCAGCATTACTATACCTTGTTTATTTTTTAAAAATTTTAATGTTTAATAATTTAGATTGAGGAATATAACTTTCATTTCTATGGGAATTGTGTTTTAAGCTATGATAGATTTTTTGAATGCTCCCTCTTATAAGCTGGAGATCCTTTGTATATAAAAATACCCAAAGTTTCATTTTTTTTCTTTTTGTTGATATTTTATTATAAAATAATGCATTTAATATATTAAATCTATAACACATATATTAAAGATATTGTATATTGATATATAAAAGAACACAAACATTATAAAAGATGTATAGTTTTTAAAAGTTTTGAAAAAAAAGACCAAAGTAAAAATTTTTATACATATTTGGATTAGATGTGTAACTTTGTACATGTTATATATTCATAATTAGCTTCAATACATTTTGTTGTTATATCAAATCAAAAAATATCAATGCATTTTAAATTTCTCTCAAACTATTTCAGACAGGAACACTTTTTAATTGTCCTATATAAATTCATAAAAACAATGGCAAGTTTGTATGAAATTATCATAAATTTCAGCTTTAATAAAAAAAAAAAAAACAAAATTACCTTTTGTGGATCAAGTACAACATTTTGAAATTGATCTGTAGTTACTTCATGCACACAAACACTATCTGAACCAGTAGCAATATCACAACCTATTTTATACTTTACAGCACTTCGAAGATGTCTATTAAGAAGATTTTCTGTATAATTGACAATGAAGTCAGCTTTGGAAAAAAATAAAAATAATTCTTTTAATGAAATATTATTTCTAAATATAGTATACCATCATTATTTTAAAAATATAGTTTAAAGAATTTTCATATATTTTATATATATTACAAAAATTAAACAAGAAATAAAATTATTAATGGTATATAGCAATACCTGATTTATATAGATCTATACATATATAAATATTTTCTGACAAACAAAAAACACATTTATTGTAGTGGATAAACAATAATGCAGAGATACAAGCTTCTCTCCCCTAATTTCATTATTTATCATGTTATATAGGGTTGTTCAGAAAGTAATTTAGTTTTTTCTTCATAAAAATGAATGACAATTTTTTTTATAGTATATAAATATTGTCTGTCCACAAAAGTAGTGCCTAGCTAAAGTGGATGAGTTCAAATGCAAAAGGGAGATTCGCAGTCGGTATAATGACGGGTGGGAATGGTTTCGGTTTACTTGAATTAATATTATATTAAGTTCTGTTAAATATACTATTTCCAACTTTGAAACTAATCATTTAGCATTTGACATTACAATAAACTTCCATTCAACTTCAGTTATCTTGCATTTGAAAACATCTGTGCGCGAAGCTGTCATCCCTATTTTGTCAATGGTCTAGTTCAATTAGTGCACGCGTACTTGCATCGATGGTCACAGCAAAGCTGGACGGACAATATTTTATTTAATTATCAGAAGTAGCACAGTAGTGCTACCTCTAATATACTTGACACATTCATTTAACATTGGGAGTGCTGACAGTAGTGTTTCTCAAGAACTACTGGGGTGATTTACTAGAACTTTTTTTTTAAATAACTGTTGAGATGAGTGTAGGATGTTGAAAAAATTTGGTTTCACAAAACCACATTGGGGTTTCGCAGGGGGCCAAAAACTGCAAAATTTTCATAAATGGTACATTTGGGACTTAATAACTCAGTCAATATTACTTGGATTTTGCTGAGTATAGCACCATTCGATTCATCTTAGTCAGGCGAACAATGATGTATGACGTATAATACATTGACCTAAATCATACTGTAAGTGTACCGTTGTTATAAACCTATTTTGGTGATTTTTGGACTTAATATTGCTCCGATTACGACGGTAATGGTAACAATCGATTGGCATTAATAAGCTGAACAATTTGGTGTATAACAAGTCTAGATATGTCATACTGTAAGCGTACTGTAATGGAAAATAGATATCGAATTTTCACATGTTAGACAACCTATACAAGCTATAATTTTTGTGTAAAATTGCTGAAATTTTCTAATATTGTTCTACTAATCAAGGTCCACCGAGATTTTCAGTCAGAAAATCTGACTGAAAATCTTGGTGGACCTTTTCTCCGTTTTGAAAAATCTTGTTTAGAATGAATTTTAGTCAATGTTAAAATTGGCGAAAGTTTTCAAAACATCGAGGTTTCTACGACCTCATGAAATAAGGCAGCAGGCGGTTCAACTCTACCTAAGGGCAAATTTTTTCTTTTTCGTTTTAAGTAATCTAGCAGAAAATGTATTAGATGAACTGAGAAAATGGGAATCAAGGGTTTTCGGCCACGTGAATACGAATTTGCTACAACCGACGAGTTAGCTTATACATACAGTAATCCGACATATTGTAAAGTTTATTCAATAAGAAATTTTGGCCTAAAAAAAGGTAATGGACTAGTTTATAAGAAAATGCCCTGAAGGGGCAGAAAAAAGGTAAATATACTTGAGGTATAAAGTGTATAAGCATCATTATGAAACGTACAAGACAAAATCAATTTTTAAAGCTGAAGTATACTTTAATCTCTGAACTTGGAAAAAATCTCTTCACCAAAAAAGTATATTCTGTAGCATTGCTTACAAAACTACATTTTGATTTGGTCTGTGGAATCTAAATCTGGCAATGCATTCATTTGCACATAGAAGCTAATCTAAAATGTTATAGAGTTAGTAAGCAGCAAGGGGTTTAGTTTTGTAAGCGATGCTGCGGAATATACTTTTTTTGGTGAAGAGATTTTTTTCCAAGTTCAGATATTAATATATACTTCAGCTTTAAAAACTGATTTTAAGTCTTGTACACTTCTTTTCAACACTTGATACTTCAAGTATATTTACCTTTTTTCTGCCCTTTCAGGGCATTTTCTAATAAACTAGTATATTGACCATTTGATCCAATACATTTTGCCATCTTTCTGGTAGTAGTATGATTCCATGGTCATAGAATTTCTGATCTTTGCTTGCAAAAAACTGAACAAAATGATTTTTGACATAGTCATTTGAACTAAATGTTTTGCATTCTAAAGAATTCTTTAAAGACTGGAACAAATAATAATAGGAGGGTGCTTGATCTGGCAAACATGGTGATTGTGGTAGCATATCCCATTGAAGCTGTAACAGCTTCTGGCAAGTTATCTAACTTGTATGAATTCTGGCATTATCATGGTAAAACACTATGCCTTTTCTGTTAATCAATTCTTCTGTTTGATGGGATCACTCAATTTGTCCAATTGGTGGCAGTACACTTCCAAATTAATTGTGGAATTGTATGGTAGACGCTCCAAAAAAAAAAAAAATTTCCTTGAAATCCCATCAAACAAAGAGCATCACTTTTTTTGATGAATATTGGGTTTTGGAGTGCTTTAAGTTGGATTGCTCTTCTGCTCCATGATTGCTTGCATTGAACTTTGTTGTAAGCAATCCATTTTTCATTACTAGTTATGATCTGCTTCAGAAAGGGATCATTTTCTACATTTTTGAGCAGCAAATCACAGATGTCAATGTGATGGAGCAAATCTTTCTTACGTTGAGCAGCAAATTACAGATGTCAATGCAATGGAGCAAATCTTTCTTTGAGCCAGATGTGGAACACAAATATTGAGCTTTGAAATGAAACCAAGTTGTTTCAAATGGTCACGAATAGTTGAATTCAACAAATTCAATCTTGTAGCAATTTCTTGTGTTGTTATTCGGCAATTTCCTTCAACTAGTGCCTTTATTTTGTCTTATCAGCTTCAATTTACTTTCCAACACGTGGTGCATCTTTAATATCGAAATTATCAAAACTAAATTTTGCAAACCAGTTTTGGCACTGGCGTTCTGTTAATACATCTTCTCCATACACTTCACCTAACTTTCAGCATTATTACCTTTTGATAATAAAAAGCAAAATATGCCAAAAATGCTTCTTTTTGTTTTCCATTTCTGATACAAAAAAAAAAAAAAAAAAAACTGCACAGAATCAAAAAAAATTTTTTTATAAATATACCTTGAAATGTCAGCTTTCAAAATTTATAATGACAATATGACTTAGAATGAAATTGGTGGGTAAAAATACAATTAATGCCACTTGTGGGGAAAAATGAAATTACTTTCTGAACAACCCAATATGTACACATATACAAACATGTGTTTTATGGGCTTATTAAGTTCGTTTTAATATGCTAATGTGCTGGATCTCTCCAAAATGGTAAGTGAATGCTTAACCATGCAACTTGTGCCTATTATTTAATGTAATTATTTTCAATGTTACACTCTGTGACATAATAAAGAGTATTATTTTAGTATAGGGTATGCTCCAACATATGTATGTTATATCAGATTTTGGAGAATGATCCACTTATGCAGGTCAGAGGTTACCTGTATTATAAAATTAAATTATAATAAAATGCAATGATGATAATCACATCATAAATAACAAAAGATAAGTTATTATTTTAAAAATAAATCTTTTCAGTTTATAATATATTATATTAACATAAAAAGGAAAAGAATATTTTATATTACAGTACACATACATATGCATGTAGGTGTGTTTTAAGTGTATAAGTGTAATGCTACTTGATTTATAATTAAATTGAAAAATTTACTTTTCACAATTCAATTTTTTTTAACAAGGTAAAAATTCGTAATGGTACAAATATATTTACATAATATGTTTATTATTATAAAAATCTGTAAATTGTTTTAAGCATAACAAAAAAAATATCAATAAAGAATTTTTAACAGACAGAACTTCAGGACAAACCAAAAAATTCATCACTGTAAAGTCATTTATGCAATGACCATACTTGATATTTCTCAGCAGTGGAATCTCAAAAGAGTTCATTTTTATTAATCCAAATAGAATCCTTAATGCTTCGACTCCCTTAATGCTTCTTCATAATCTGTTTCAGTTACAAAAAGCTCTCAATATGAAGATGCAGACTGTTCCCAACTTAAATAGATCTGTACTCATATAGACATTCCCTGACTTTCAAGGAAAATATTCTATTGAAGCAGAGAAAGTTATAATACAAAAATACAAGTAATTTTTCTTAATTTTCATCATTTATCATATGTGCATGTTTTATGCACTTATTAAGTTAGTTTTAGTTAACAAACTGGGCTGAATCCAAATCTTTCTGAAATACTGGAGGTATGGAACTCTGAATTGAATCTGGATCCTCCAAGATAGTAAGTTGTTATTATACCATGTAGCTGACTGATTTATGTGATTGTTTTTAATATAATTATTTTTAATGTTATATCTTTGTAACATGAGTATTGTATAGAGTAGGCTTTGATATGAGTTTTGATTTGCATAGGATTTCATAGAGCAATTCATTTATATAATTGGGGGATTTTCTGCAGAGTCACTATTTAAAAATATTTCTTCAAGCAATATTTTAATCTTATTTTATCAATTATCAAATTATTTATTATCTGAATTCTTCAAATAAAATTAAATTATTTGATATAAAATGACAAATAAAAAATATAATTATTTAAGTAATTTTTTATTTTTACAAAGAATAGGAAAAATAAAATTCAGTGAGTTTATTTTGTAAAAATAAAATTAAGTAAAATATAAATGTAAAAATTTGTAAAAATGTATATAAATATATAGGCTTTCATATGCATTAGCAAATGAAAAAGGCTCTGACTTGTTTTACAGCAGTGGTCTGGAATTTAACTGCTGCAATAATGAGGTATGCCTTGTAAAGATTTGGTGGATAATTTTGAGAAAGAGAGAAAGTCAGCTTACTGCTTACCGGTGTTGGGGGTGGCAATGGAGAGTGGACAGCCATGTTGCCTCATTTTCACAACAGACTATATTTTCGTCTTGTGCAACTTATATTTAAGTTTACTATGTTGTAGCAATAATTAAATAACTATGGAAATTAATAAGAATTATTGATATGTTAATTTAAAAAAAAAGATTAATAATTTTTTGTACTGTATAGAAATGTAAATTTCTTTGACTGGATAAAAAGTGTGATGCCAGAGAGTTGAATGTTCCCATCCTGGCACTTGACGTAGATTGTAGAACTGTTGCCTGTATTTGTGGATTGTCATTGTGTTGTGGATTAATGTTCTCTGTTTTGTTTGTATTGGATCTTAAAGGAAAAACAAAGGACGGGAATATCAGATTGTATGTTTTGAAGTTACTTTTTCTTAATTTAATAAAAAAGCCATTTAATTTGAGTTATGGAGTCATTATTTCATGCTATGTACTTTGTTCTGGATTGGGTAGAATGCAATGACTTGCACATTGATATTACTATCAGGTCATCACCCAGAAGAGAAATACCGGAGAGGAGGTCAGAACAGAACCTAAGGGAAGTTCTGGGCGAATGTTCAGACTTTCCAGCCAAACATTGATATTACTATCAGGTCATCACCCAGAAGAGAAATACCAGAGAGGAGGTCAGAACAGAACCTAAGGGAAGTTCTGGGCGAATGTTCAGACTTTCCAGCCTGTACATCTAATCCTTGATTTACACAGAAGATTACCACAGCTTTACCACACAGCCAACTGGCCAATCACAGTAGATTTATATGGCACTTTTGTAGAACCAATCAAAATTATGTAAAAAGAGACTAGCATTTGTATAGAAAATTAAGAGAGAAGTTCTGTAACATTTGATTAAATAATTTGCATTTTATGTAAAATAAATAACAAATAAATTAACACTAATTTTATGCAGATATACAGCAAAAATTTTAAGAATAAAGGTGCAAAACATTCAAAATGTATGAAAACAAATTTATTCTGTATCTTCTTCTCTTGTTAATATCAAAAGTCTTTTTTCTCAATTCAAAGCTGCCATTACTATTGCTAATTTCCACTATCTCAGATATTTTTAATTCAGTTTTGAAAGAAATTTTTGGAATCAGCTCAATAAAATGCATTATCAATGTTTGCTTTTTAATTTTACTCAATTCCTCATAAATCTTTTCATATTAAGCTAAGGAGTTTCGTAATTCCCTTCCAAATCTTAACCTGCAATCCATGTTTGGATCAATGTTGATAAAATAATTTATTGAAAGATTAATATCACTGATAATTTATTGTTATATTTTTCATCATTTATAAATCACTATACAGTCAAACCTCTTTAAGCCTCCCCTCTATAAACTGCCACCCTCGTTATTTGCCTGATGAAAGCCAATAACAAATCTCCTTTATGTTAAAACATGAAATTTCCTCTATAAACTGCCACCTCACTAATCGCCAACCGCCACTCATTTCTGGAGGCAAAACCATTTCATTAGTAGACAAATCAGTTGTTTAAACTGCCAAAACAATCAAATGGCAAGGTCAACCAACACAAATAGAAACACTAGAGAAGATGGCAATTAAGTAATTTATCTGTTAACATTTATTAGACTGTAATCTCGCACCTGTAACTATTCACATCCCTGTTTTCAATATGAACTATTCCAAAACTTTAAACGAATTTTTACAAAATAACCATTTAAAATAGAAAACTGGAGAGCCATAACCTCGACTTTGCGGAAGAAGAAGAACAGTTTATACCGTTTTTTCATAAATCAATTGTTGTGAGTATCGTTGCTGTTTCTTACTCGGAAAAATGTCAAAAACGACATTAGATGTTCAGGAAAAGATTTTAATTTGTGAATATAAAAATAAAAATCCTTTTGCTACTCAGCAACTTATTTCTGATCACCTTTAATTAAATGAAATGATGTCATTCTAGTCTATACATGTTTTCTCACATGTTACCATAAACCCTCCTTTACCACCAGAGAGGACCTTCGAGCCGATGGTGGCAGCTTAAAGAGGTTTGACAGTATATGTTAATAACAATAAAAAACTACAAGCACTAGAAGCAGTGAATAAAACAGTTTTTATTCCATTAGCAAAAACGTTTTCGATATAATCATATATCTTCCTCAGTCACAAACAATGAATACAGAATCGAATAACTTTTAAAACAATTCTCAAACATCGTAAAACATATTTAAGAAATTAAAAACGTTACATAAAAGAAAATATAATAACTTACAAAATGCATTAGATGACAACAAAATATATATTAGATTTCACATTAAACTTAAAATTATTAATAGAGCATTAAAGTTCGAAAATTGGATAAATATATTCACAGCACTTAGCTACTTTACAGGGGCAGAAAGCAGGAAAACATATAAGGGTAGTTAGAATTCTTGATAGAATATCTCCATGCTTTAGTAATATTATCTGCCTGTCAAATATTAATAACATTATCTGTCAAGCCTGCTTTTAAGATTTCTATTTTCTCTGAAATGAACAGCTCTGTAGGATCACATGTTTTCTTGATAATTTTTGCTTCGTCCCATACAATTTCCAGGTCTTTTTCATACGCTCTTTGAGCTAAAGCTGTAGAAAGCTTCCCTTTTCTTATATCATTTTTATGCTCTTGTAATCTATCTGAAAAATTCCTCCCTGTAACCCCTATGTAAACTTCGTCTCTATGGTTTTCTAAATTATTTATTGGTATTTTATATATACCTGAGTCAAGGGATGCTTTTCTTTTTTCTTTATCGTTTCTCAAAAGTCCAAAAATGGTGGCCGGTCTTTTATAACTGCATTTTTTGTTAGTCTTTTTTAAAACTTTATTAATGTTTTGATAATTGTGGAGTCTATAAGGTAGCGGGACTCTGTCAATCACACCTGTTGGGTCTTGCATTTCTCCGTCGTAATGGGCTTGCTGTGGAGCTTGCCGTTCTTCTAACAACTTTTTCCTTTGCTCTATAAGTAAACTCTTCATAAATCTAAAGCCATATCCATGTTTAGCTCCACATAAATAAATTCTACGTATCTCTTCGTTCAGATAAACTTCTCTATTACAATGGGTTAATGCACGTCTAAAATATGCTCGAAAAGCTGACTTTTTATAAGACCATGGATCTTCGGACCATCTAGGTATAAGAACGAGCGTAGTTGTTGGTTTAATAAACACAGTGGTTTCTAGACTTTCTAGGCCAGCAAATATTCTAACATCTAAATAATGCGCTTCTTTACGATCTTCCAGCGAGAGGTTAAGTTTAAGCCCTTATTCGGGTTTGGTAAAATGTTCTATCAGCTCTGAACTCGAACTCTGTTTCTCCCATAAGACAAATTGATCATCCACATATCTCGTATATAAAGTTTTTATCGAGTTCAGAGCTGATAGAACTGTTTTATTCACTGCTTCTAGTGCTTGTAGTTTTTTATTGTTTTCTAAATGAGAAGATAAGCAGTTGCTCTAAAATTTAGAATAGTATGTTAATAACAATTCTAATGATTGAATGTTATATAAAAATTAAAAATTATATATATATTGTACTGAATGATATATATATATATATATAGAGGTTGCTTGCCAATATTGATGGAACAGCTAATTTTTCATTGATCATAATATGGAATATTATTTTGCTCATCTTTGTTGTTAATATTGTATTTTAATAGTGTTAAATTGAAATCATATTGTGTAAAATGAAAATTTGATATTAATTTTTCAATCATGTTAAAATGAAACTGTGCGTCTCAAATAATGTGTAAATTGAGGATTAGATGTATTTTAGTTATTTTTTGGGGAATTGTAACCATTAGGATTTTGATTTGGGATTTCAATAATTCAGGAGTTTGATTGCCATCATTATATGTTACATGATTAAATTTCCAAGCATAATTTTAAGAGTTTTATGGATATTTATAATCCAAATAATTAATGATGATTAATTAATTCTTTAAAATAAAATGATAATTAAAATTTCAGGTTAAATAGATGTTTCTAAAAATTTACATAAATTAAGGCAAAGATATAAAAATAAATTCAGAAAAATTACCTAAGGTACTTTTATTTATTTCACCTTCAAGATGATATTGAGTTTCTTGCTAAAATAAAATTTTTTATAAATTTATAAAATGAAATAATTTTATTAATAATATTCTAAAGGAGAAAAGCAAAACTTACTTTTGCTTCCAATATTATGACAATTGTCTGGTGAGGATGATTTAATATATCAAATCCTAAGTGTTCAGCAAATGTATGAAATTCTATAGCATCCATAGCTGCAAAGGCTAAAGTACGATTTGTTCTACATCCAAGACCTGAAAAATTATTTTTCCAATTTGGAGACATTACTTGAGATACATTTGGAAAATTAACTTGGCTGTAGTTCATTGCAACATAAAAATGTCTACATTTTTTCTTTTCCATAATTTGTAATAACTTCACAACTCTATCATCTTGTACACCCATTGATTTACTAGCATGATATAGATCTGAAGAAAATTCATCTTTAGTATTTCCAGCATGACAGTTTACTGACATATGATGATATGAACCATAATTTAATGGATATTTAAAATCAATATTGGAACAACTGTGGAATAGTAAATAACTTGGAAACTTCATATGTTTAATCACCTTAGAAATCATTTTATCACAGTTACTTTTACTAGACTTTTTATCCTTTTGTTCTATAGAATAAAGACAAGCTAAACAAGTACATTTATTCAGAGAAAATTGGGTGCTTTCTATAAATTGGCAACATTGTTGATTACAGTTTTTACAATTTTTATATTCTTGTACTGATGCTATATAAGATGCACATTTCTCCTTGAGATAAATCAATTCCTGCTGTAATGCATATCTTTTCAAAATCAAATGCTGTATGAGAGTTGTGACAGATACTGAAGAATTACAATTGTAAAATTCTAAAGCTGTTTCTCTAAACTATAAATAAATATTGTTATAATAAAAAGCAATAAAACTGGGATATTAAATTACGGAATTTCAAGAATCAGATTTACCAGATCATAATATGGAGATAAACCAGCCATTTGATTTCTTGGAGTAAATAATAAAAGTGTAGGTGATTTTTCAATAATCTGAGAGAGCAAGCTGCTTTTAGTTCCAGGTGGCGTCAGCCAAGTTGTTACCTGCATATATAATAAAGGAAAAATGAATTTTTTATAAAAAGAAAACACAGTAAGATAAGAAAAATATAACTGAAATTATTGAAGTCATCATCACATTGTTCATTACTTTATAAATTTATTGTTTAAATTATAAAAACTTTTGTAATTATGACTATCAATGTGTGCATAGTAAAAATATTTCATAAATTCAACCCCTCCTGTATATGAGTGGATTCATTCTCCAAAACTCATGCACAAAAATTTACAAGAATGAAGATTAAGAAATTAAAAATAGTAGGCTAGATTCTAAGATTGAATACAATGATATTTGTTAAGTTTTATACAAATAAAAATTTTTTAATTTTTATGTAACTTTTGTTGTTGTTATGTTTATAATCTTATATTTTTATTATGTGAAAAAATTTTATTTCGGCTAACTTTTGACATTGACTTGTTTTTAGAAAAATCAGTGAAAAGCAAAAAATAAAGATATCATAAATATTGTTATTTTCTTATTAAAATCTAGAATAAAACAATGAATTTTACATCTTTTTTCAAACTACCATGCAATTTTATACATTTCATATTAAAATAAAAGTCCATTCTGTTTGTACTATCCATAAAATTTACATTTTTTTAATAGGTAAAAAAACAAGAATTAAAAATATACTATAATAATATTACAATATAGAGAATATAGAGCAGAGATGGCTAAACTTTTAGACTCTGAGCATAGCATATTGCTAAAATTAATAGCAATAGTCTACCAGAATCATCATCAATAATTATCAAAATGGACAATAAAAAACAAGTAAAAATTTGAACTGAACACAGTAATTTTATTTACAAAAGTATTTTTAAATAACATATAAATACTAGGTTAAATATATTTTATCTAAATGGAACACATAAATAACAAAAAAAAAATTTATAAAACCAATAAAGTCAATATGCAAAAATATAATAAGTGGATAAATATAATGTAATGTTTGATATACATATATATATATATATTTATATATTTATTTAGTGAATCCTAATAAATACTTGTGCTCCCAAAACTTAGTACTGAATATTTGTACCAAGTTTTTCATATGTGGATAAGAACTTATTGTGAATTACAAGCTTGATGTCAAATGTTATCTGTCAAACAAGACTGATGTTTTATTTTAAATGGCATTCATTGAAGAGAATGTAATTTCCACAAATAAGTCTAATTGAAAAGCGATTTAAATTATTAAAGTGAAATTTTGAAAAGTGATTTAAATTTAAAGTGAAATAAATCAGAACTCTTCACATATATGGGTGTTTTCCTTGTAAGGTATATTCCAAAAACTTAGTATCAAATATATGCTAGTAGTTCCTGCTTTTATGAACTAATTCATTCCTGGAGTAAGCTCAGTAACTCATAAACCAAAAATCAATTTCCCACAGACAATGTTAAAACCAGGTGTTTTGTTCTTGACAAGAAAATTTGACTATAATAAAATTAAGTAAAGGTCAACAAAATCAATAGTATATAAATAAATAATTTATTTAGCTAAGTAAATGAATATATAACATTTAAAATCAAAGAAATTTTAAGAAGAAATTATTTGTCATAAAAATGTTTTTTTTAAGAATTTTCATTTTTCATTATTAAGCAGAAGAGCTTTAATGCAAATGAACTGCTATCTTAAGCACAATCCAGGAATAGAAGTTATTTATATAATGGGCTAATAAAATCAGAGGATGCACTATTTCTGCTTCTCAGTCACCATTTTGAATTTTCTAATTTCAAAGCAGACTATGGAGTTTCTCCATATAAAACCAATTTTACTGCATTATATAGCTATATACATGGGCTTAAATGGCTTTTTATGAATGTTTAGAATTTATTTATTGCAACTAATGTTCATGTTTTCAATTTTTTGATATTTCATATTTGAAAAAACTCATAATCCAAGAACTACCTGTAATAGAATCCTCATGCATGGAGCAGAATTCAATTTTGAAGTATTATGACATATATTAGAAATATACCGTATCACATCGAATATAAACCGCACTTTTTATTCAAATTTTTAAGTCAAAGTATGGGTGTGGCTTAAATTCAAAGCGAATACCTATTATAAAATCTTTTTTTTTTTTTCCCAATTTTTCAATTTTAAAATCCTATTGTGGCTTTAATTTGATGTAATATGGTATATTTATACATATCTATTATATGCTTCTTTATTCTTGAATATTTCAAGACTGTATACAGGTTTCAATAAATTATTCATATTATTTCACTTCTGGCTCTAGTATATGACATTTGTTTCTATTTTCCATCATAGCAGCCCAGCATATATGCAATTTATTAAATTACAAATTGAAAATAGTAACAACAGAGCATGTCAATAAGATTTTTGATTATATGGGTTGTGCTGGATATATTTATTTCCAAAAGATTGTGATTATAAATGGCTGTATGATTGATTGTAAAAGACATGTTAATCATCCTTGATATAGAGAATTAATTTATAAAATATAAAGTTGCAAGAAGACTGTTTAATAATGCAGTTACTTTATATTGAAGTATGTGGAAATTTTTCCTGAGGAAGGATTTAGAGACATTTCCAGATCCTTCAGACAGAAAGCAACTGCACTTCCAGGTCCAACTTATCAATTTCAATTTTTCACACGAATCCTATCATGGGTACTGACAATTTCTGATGAGTTCTGAAATGATCTTGCCATTTAGTAATCTAGAGCAATTGTTATTTGTTTAATTGCTTTATTACTGATATGATATGTATGACTTTGTTCAATAAGGCATTTTTATTTAATTTCAATATTAAATGATATTTTGCCACAATAAAGATGCATAAGTTTTAATTCACTGTAAAATCCACAAAACAGTAAAACAACAATAGAAATTGCAAGCATACAATTTTAGTAATCACAATGCTGATTGGTGCTCTACAATCATCATTGATTATTTTTAAAAAATTATTATATAATAAGAATATTTTCAAAAAAAATATGAAATGCAATATAGTTATAGCTTTTTTTTAATTATTATATTATATTATATTATAAAGAGAGATCAATATTTTGATTTATTTAAATAAGTTTTGATTTCCTAAATTATTTTAAAATGTTAAATATATACAGGGTGTGGCGTGGGAACTTCCTTATTTTAAAAAATCATAAAACAAATAAGTATTAGAGATATCAATTTAATTATTTTTTCTTTACATAAAGGTTCATTTAAAGTTTTATTTCATTAGGTTTTAAAAATGATATCTTGAAGATGGTCTCCGTTCTGGTCAATACATTGGGAGAGTCGAAATTGGAAATTTCGGTCCACTTTGTCCAGCATGTTTATGTCTATGTTGGCAATAGCAGCACGAATATTGTTCTGCAGCTCACCCAGGGTCTTTGGACGATTGGTATACACCAAGGATTTAAGATAGCCCCATAAGAAAAAGTCACAGGGGAATAAATCTGGCAAGCATGGTAGCCACTGAAGATCGCCCTTCAAAGAGATAAGACGTTCAGGGAAGTGCTCACGCAGGAGAGACATTGATGATCATGCCATGTGAGCCGTGGCACCATCTTGTTGAAACCACACATCCCCTACATCCATTTCATTGAGTTTGGGAAGAAAAAACTCTTCGATCATCTTGACGTAACACTCAGAAGTGACCGTAACTGCCTTATTGTTCTCTTCAAAAAACCATGGGCCTATAATGCCAATTCTGGATAATGCACACAAAACAGTCACACGTTCTGTATGCAGGGGCTTCTCATGAAGCTCTCAGGGGTTCGTGGCACTCCAATATCACATATTTTGTTTATTTATGTATCCTGACAGATGAAAATGCACTTTGTCATTGAAGAACATGACGGTGTCATGAGGCAGGTTTTTGATTAAGGCTTCACATGCATTTTTACGTGAAATGAAATCACGTAGATTAAGTTTCTGCACCACTGCCAGTTTATATGGATGAAAATTAAGATCTTCATGAAGAATTTGTCTCACGGTACGATCAGAAATCGAAAGAGCAGCTACATGTTTGCATGCAGATCACTTAGGGGATTTTAAAACTGCCAGCCTTACTCTCTCGATGTTTTCTGGTGTCCTGGTTGTTCTCGAAGGTCCTGGTTTATTTTTTTGCACACTACCAGTATCCATAAATGTGTCCACCATTGAATAATTGATTTTCGATCAGGAACACGACCTGCAGGTGCAATATTAAACTGTTTCCTGAATGCACGCTGGGTTGCGATGACTGAACGGCCATTGGAAAAGTAAGTCGCCACGGCAAACGCGTGCTCCTCTCTCACCCACTATATGATCGTTACTAAAATAACTGCATAAAAAAACGTTAGCCCCCGCACTTTCGAATGTGCTCAACTGCCCTCCTCCAAGTAGTAATGGCCGCTGTATGACGCGGGTTTCAAATAAGGAAGTTCCTGCGCCACAACCTGTATAATTGAAATTTCATTTTATTTCACTATTTTAAAAATATAAATTTGATAAAAAAATTTGCATAACACTTATAGAAAATCCCCAATTCACATAAATGGATTATTCAGTACAATCTTACATAAGTTGAAACATATGCATGTTGGAGCATACCATATATAATACTAATATGTCATGAAGATGTAACAATAGAAAAATAAAATGTTATATTAAAGAGCTATGGCTTCTACCTCTGCAAGCTGTGCCCTGTTGTCTGGTCTGGGATGGGGAAGTTGCCTAAACTCCAAGAAATTGGGTTCAGGAGTATCTTTCCATATATGAAACATTTAATGTTGTTGAAAATTAAAGATTAAGTTTAAAAAAGGCTATTTAAAGAAAAATCTGAAATCACCCATGGTGAAAGATATCAAAATTACTTGACTAACAAATATGGCATATATTGTGAAGATCATTAATTTTAATTCATCAACATGTTAAGTTTTTAATTTGAATAGTATTTTATTGCTATTTTAGTATTTTAAATCATAGAAATAAATAATTTAATGATGATGATAAAAATAAACCTAATAATAAAAAATTTATTTTTAAAATAATCAAACCATTAAAAGATATCATAGTATCAATAACAATATCATTTTTTTTACTTTTCAATTTTTTTGAGACTATTAAAATAAAATTTTGGGGATTTTGGATTTTTCCCTTTGGATGTTATCTAAATGTTTCTCTATGCCAAATTTGAAGTTTATACAGCCAGTGATTAGGCTGGGAATTTCCATTACTCACTCACTTAACACATGATACTGAGAATGCATATATAAATATATATGCATATAAGTATGTATGCCTATACAGTCAAAAATCTTTAAGCTGCCACCATTGGTTCGAAGGTCCTCTCTGGCGATAAAGGAGGGTGGCGGTTTATGGAGATTCCTCTCTGGCGGTAAAGGAGGGTGGCGGTTTATGGAGGGTTAATGGTAACAAGAAAACATGTATAGACTAAATGACATTGTTTCATTTAATTAAAGGTGATTATGGAGGGTTAATGGTAACATGTGAGAAAACATGTATAGACTAGATGACATTGTTTCATTTAATTTAAGATGATCAGAAATAAATTGCTGAGTAGGCAGAAAGATTTTTAATTTTATAATCACAAATTAAAATTTTTCGTGAACATCTAATATCGTTTTTGACATTTTTCTGAATAAGAAACAGCAACAATACTCACTTGGTTGATTTATAAAAAAAAAACGGTTTAAACTGTTCTTCTTCTTCCGCAATGTCGAGGTTATGGCTCTCCAATCTTCTCCTATTTTAAACGGTAATTTTATAAAAATCAGTTTAAAGTTTTGGAATAGATCATATTGAAAACAGGGATGTGAATAGTCACAGGTGCGAGATTACAGTCTAATAAATATTAACAGATAAATTACTTAATTGCCATCTTCTCTAGTGTTTCTATTTGTGTTGGTTGACCTTGCCATTCGATTGTTTTGGCAGTTTAAACAACTGATTTGTCTACTAATGAACTGGTTTTGCCTACAGAAATGAGTGGCGGTTGGCGATTAGTAAGGTGGCAGTTTACAGAGGAAATTTCATGTTTTAACA
This sequence comes from Olivierus martensii, assembly GCA_000484575.1. Taxonomy (NCBI): domain Eukaryota; kingdom Metazoa; phylum Arthropoda; class Arachnida; order Scorpiones; family Buthidae; genus Olivierus; species Olivierus martensii. The sequence goes on from AYEL01077623.1 coordinate 23,191, forward strand.
TAAAGGAGATTTGTTATTGGCTTTCATCAGGCATGTTTTAACATATAGGAGGAGATTTGTTATTGGCTTTCATCAGGCGAATTTCGTGTTTTAACATATAGGAGCAGATTTGTTATTGGCTTTCATCAGGCAAACGTTTTAACATATAGGAGCAGATTTGTTATTGGCTTTCATCAGGCAAATTGTTTTAACATATAGGAGCAGATTTGTTATTGGCTTTCATCAGGCAAATAATGAGGGTGGCGGTTTATAGAGGGAGGCTTAAAGAGGTTTGACTGTATATATATGCATGTGTAAGTGAGTAAATAAGCACATAAGTCGGCTAGATGGCCACATCATAAAACAATCATTTACCAACTTGGAGGATCTGGATTTAATTCAAAGTCTCACAACTGCAATTTTTCAGGAGGGGTTCAGATCCCAGCTCATTAACTAAAACTAATCTAATAAGCATATAAAAAACACAAACATATTGATAAATGATGAAATTACAAGAAAAATGCTTGCATCTCTGAATTATAGCATTATCAACTTCAATCAGTATTTTTTTTTTTTTGTAAGATGTAATTTTTTATGTAAGTACAAATCAACGTATGCCAAATCTATAAAAGTCAGGGACAGTACGTATTTTTGCATTACATGTGATCCTTGATATTCTATATAGAAGCATCTTTATATTAAAATAAATACTAACACAAATATTAAATACCTGATGTAATCTACTGAAAGCCCACTTTAATATTTCATTTGTTTTAAACTCTGTATTTGGATAAACCTGATAAAATAAAAATTTGTGTATTAATATAGTATCAAAACAATATTTTATAATTAGAAGAATTTTTAAAGTAAATTACCTCTGTCTGATTCCAAAGATAGAGAGTAAGAGAAGATGATTCTCCAAGTTTTAATTTTATTGCTGTTTTCTTGGAAGTGCTTATAGCAAACATTAATCGTCGTGTGGGATCTTAAATAAAATGATGTTAGATTAATTATAAAATATTAAAAACTTTTCATATATCATAGAAGAAACAAAGAAACAAGCAAGGAAACAAACACAAACAAATATACATACTTATATAGTATGTATATTTGTAAATAATAAAAATATACTATAACATAGTAAATATACTATGTTATAGTATATTTATACTACACACACACCTACACACACACACACACACACACACACATATATATATTATAAAAAATAATAACCTTAAACTCTTAAAACAAGAATTAAATACCATATATAATATACAATATTATATATTGTATATTATACCATATACAGGGTGTTTTCTAGCACGTGTATCACTCTTTTTTCTCGAAAACACGATGAGATAGGAAGTAGGGGAAAAAGTTTTGATTACCAAAGTATATCTGAAGAATCAAATGGGCATGATAAAAATTTGGTGAGCCCATCAGAAGTAGGGGCACAAGGGGTCAACTATGAAATTTCCAATGGAAACCAATGCCGAAATTGGCATAATTGGATATAACTGTGAAAAACAAATGACTTTTGTTTTTAAAGTTTTTTAATATCACTTATGGATTGTGAGATATCACAAAAAAAGATGCCAACACATATACCACTGATTGGGCTATTCAAGCAGTAAGAAGAAAAAAAATCAGACAGAGGGCATCTGTGTACATTGCCAAACATTATTGAAAAGTATTATGTAGATTTAAGGCAAATTTTGGTATTCAGTAGTAGCACTTGAACTGCAGGTGTGACAAGTCTTTTGCCATCACAGTTCTGAATGGAGTGATACTCAAGAACAAGGGTTTCTGGACTTGTTTCAGTCCTTTATGAGTGAAGTACATAGATGCCCTCTGTCAGATTCTTTCTTTTATTATTGCTCGAATATCCCAATTGGCAGTACATGCAGCAGCATCTTTTTTTGTGATATCTCACAATCTGTAAGTGATATTAACTGTGAAACACAAAAGTTGTTTTTTTTTTCACAGTTTTATCCAATTATGCCAAATTCGGTATTGGTTTCCATTGGAGATTTCATAGTTGACTCCTAGTGCCCATACTTCCGATGGGCCACAAAATTTTTATCATGCCCATTCAACAGATTTACTTTAGTAATCAAAAATTTTCCCCTACTTCCTATCTCATCTCTTTTCTGAGAAAAAAGGGTAGTACGGGTGATAGAAAACATCCTGTATAATATTGTATTTATTTTAATTAAATATTATATTGAACTAAATACAATATTAATAATTTATAATTAATATTGTATTTATTTAATATTTCATGAAAGTTATTCAACTGTCTCACAATAGGCATATGATCTACTCAGTTATTACAAATGGATGATGTTAATATTAGTTCATATAGTTTCAGAATTTGAAGTTTTCACCATATACAGAGAAACCTGTTAAAGTTGACCACTCCTTTGGACTGAACTGATAAGTCCCTTTTTACAAGTGGTCACTATATAGGACAGTGAATCTCCCCTTCCTCAAAGAACTGCTTTTCATCATAAAAAAAATTGAAAATAAAATCTCCCACAGATTCTTAAGTTATAGTATACTGAATGCTAAAAAGAAAAATTACAAATATTACTGAAAATTGCATGTTAAAATAAACTCCCATTTTCATTTTGCACTTCGTAGTACTCAAGGTACTTAGCTTTTCATTTAATAAATGTTATGGACAAGTTCTGTTAACTCCAAACTTCTCAGCAGTTATTCTTTGTGTACTGTGTTCCAAGAAATTAATTAAACACATTAGATAAGTGGTCACTATACAGAACAAAAATACATCCTATGGGAAACAAACCTCCTTCTGAAATTTGGTTCTTTAAGCCAGGTGGTTCACTGTACCAAGGTGGTTATTTTAGCAAGTTTCACTGTAATTAACTTTACTAGCAGGACTTGAAATTTCAATGAAAACAATAACTGAAACAGTCAGCACACAGAGGAGGGAAAATACAAAAATTTTTATTTTATTTTTGTATTTTCCCTACTCTGTGTACTGACTGTTGGTTTCTTAGAAAATTGAGCAGTATAATTCGATTGAGAATTGTAATTGGATAATGTTGATGTCAAATTAACAACAACTTATTGTATATTTATAAAATTCCTATTTTTTTTTTGTTTTGATTTGTCAAAAAATCAAAACAAACCTCTCTTAGTCTGATTTAAAAGTATAATTTGTTTCTGATGAATCCTTGTATATTGAATTCTTGCAAATTGAGAATAAAATTATCTTTAATAGAAAAAATTATAACTGTAATTCAGTAGATTATATCAGGTAATATATGTTTTAGTATTTATATTAATACAAAAAAAAAAAAAAATAGATTAAAGTAAAATAAAATAAAGATTACAGTTTTTGCATTCCTGCACCTAAAAATGTTATTCAAATTTTCACTCAGATACAATAAAATACCATGTAATTATTTAAATAAGGACTAAATTACTTCAATAATTAATATTAGTTATTATACTAGAACTTTTTAAAAGGCAATTTTCTTAGTGAATATTCTAAATAAGTTTTGCCATACAGAAGATGCTAGATGTCCATCTTAAGGATTAGGATTATATCTGAGTCCCATATCTCCAAATTTTTCAGGGGAATAAAAAATGAATGAAATGGATGAATTCATTGATTTGATTAAAATGACCAATGCCATATAGTAGTGCTTCTCAAACTTTGTATTCACAGACCAATGTTTTTTAATTCCAATCCCTTGCAGACTAGCATTTTTGTGTAATTAAATAAAAATATTTTAAAATTGAGAGAATGGAATCAAAATATTTTTTATTTTAAAAGTGAATCAAAAAGAAAAATTTTATAACAAAAAATAAAATTACAATACAAATAATAATAATTATGAAATTATGAATATAAAAAGGAATAAAAGCATGAAATCTTTAAAATGAATGCATATATTATTTTTAGTGAGACAAATGAGCTTGATTCTTCTATGTTAATTTGTCCGATCTAGGTCAAATTGATGACAATGCTACTGAAAGGGGACAAATTATATCTATACTCTTTCTTTGCTGCAATCAGCATCTAATGACTTTTTTACTTAGGAAAAAACTAAGAGATTTTTGTTTTAAAACCTGTGAGTACAGAATAAAGAATAAATTTAAAGAGAATAGATTAAGATAATTTCTGAAAAAAAAAAAAAAATATATATTCAGATATTGAGATTATGGTTAACTCTTTGCCATATAGTATGAGATTGTATGACAGTAATCTGTATGATAAGTGGGTGGAAAAATATTTACAGTATGCATATGTCCACATGTTGCAATCTAACATTTAGTCCAAATTCCATTAATACATGGCTCTAAACATTTAAATAATGAAAAATAATAATAAAATATAATATTTTTTCAGAGACTTTTTAAGACATTTTTAAATATTTTTATCAACAGAATATATATAAAATTGCAAAATTTTAAAAGAAATCTTGTCATGGTTCAGTAATAAACAGTTTGCAGATCAGCATTGGTCCATGGTCCACAGTTTGAATAGCATTGCCATACAATACAATGTATATCTTATAATAATTTTGTTTTTCTATTTTATTGAATTAATAAAATAAATTTTATTACAAGAAACAAAATATTAATAATTACTATATTTCTTTGATTCTAATGCAAAGATTTTTATTTTGTTTTTTTTTTTATAATTGATGTCAAAATAAATTTTCATCTAATTTGAAGTACAAAATCATCACTATGTCAGCTAATTAAAATTTAAAAAATTAAATATCCAATTAGGAAGTATTAAGAATTAAGTAGAAATTAAGTTATTACAATTCCAAAAATAATATATGTAAAATTGAATAGAATTTTATTAGTTAGGCTACAACAAAATTAACATCAAGAATTGTTTAAAAATTCTAATAGAAAATTTTTTGGCAATCATTGTGTAGACTATATTGAAAACTACTTTCTTTGACTGCAAAGATTATAATAAAATATCAATATGTATTTAACATATTGTAGAATAAGCACTATATACTAGAAATATAAAGAAGGATTATACAGCAATTCTAATGATATATAAAGCTTATATATTATCAGAAGAAAAATTTATAAGATTGTTGCAATCTTTGTGAATTTTAGTAGTACCTATAAACTGAAAAATAATAGAGAATTTACAATTCACTCAAATTAGAACCAAATAATGTTAATAAATATAATAATAATATAAGTGAGTTTTTATTTTGTGAGATCAATATAACTGGAATTTTAAGTAAAAATTAGTAGTAACTATTTGCTACCAAGATTATGCATAATCCTTTGCAATCAAAGAATTATGTAATTAATGTCTGTTTTTCACTTTAAATATTGCATCTACATATTCAAGTAAATATTATGCAATACTTTAATCAATCTTAATAAAAAATAAATAAATAATAACAATAATTTTAAAATAAAGGTTAAATCGAGGATTCTAATTTTTTCTGTTCATAGTAAATTTACATTTATCTTTGAACATAAAATGTTAAAATTTTATCATCAAATTACTTTTATAAATAATACAGAGATTTTTCTCTTTACAAAATTAATATGATGAAAATATTTGATAAAGATAATTAGATAATTTATTTCTTACCCTGAGATAAACCTTTCAAAGCAGCTTCATAATAATTTAAATACCCAGTTGGTTCAGTAGAAGTTTCAAAATCAAAAAACCCAACTAAAACTGCCTATAACAATTAATATAAAAAATAAAAATAATATATTTAATAATTAAAATATTAAAATAATTTTATGTAATAAAGAAAATGTAATTATAGATACAAAATAGAAATTAAATGAGTTACCTCATATTTTGATTGTAAATCTAATAAATCTCCCTGATTTTGAATATGTACAAAAGGTGTAAGTACATGATCCAAAAATGAAATGATATAATTTGCCACCATAGGTCCTTGATATTTTATATTTCCCAAATGTTGAACATTCACAATAATAACAGGATAGGAAAGAAATTTGTAAACCTTATGACATTCACCTTCAGGCCACCAACAATTAATTGCAGCAAAGAATATCTGGAAAATATATTTATTTAAATATTAATTTGCAAACATAACATAACATACTTTTAAAATGTTTCTTAATGAATATGTATGGAAAAAATAAACCATTTTTATTTTTTATAAAAAATTAAAATCATTTTGAAAATACTATATAAACGGAGTTTATTGTTTAATTTTAAATTAAATCAAAATTTTTATATTTCTGTAAAATGATTATTTAAACAAATGTTCATATAGTATGCTAACATTTTGCTTGGTGTCTTCCTCAGCTGTTACAATCTGATTGTAACAGCTGAGGAAGACACCAAGAGCATTGAAAACATTACTGAATAAAAATATTTTGACTGCTAAATGGCTTTGAGTAATATTTCTTGTAGTTTGTATTTGGTGCAGTTTAATTGAACGTTTATTATAAAATATAGAATGCCAGTTATTTTTCCAACCAACTGTCTTCTGAATAAACTTAATCCTCCTCCTAATCCCAATGGTTTCTTCTGTTGGTTATTTAATTGGAAGGATAGTCAAATAATTTAGTGATGAATTAATTACAATAAAGCTTACTACAATTACAATAACTGTTTATGATAAAAGTTGTTTATATTATGTATTCCTGGTATTGTTTGTTTTCAATAAGAATTCATAAAAACTATTAAAATATAGAGTAAATATATAAAAAAATCATTTATTTCTTAGAATATAAAAATTTCAACACATTTTTTTAATAAAAAAAGTTTTATTATTATTGAAAAAAATTATGAAGAAATTCATAACTAGTTTTATTCAGACATTTCATTATTTTGATGAAATAAAATTCTTAAAGGATGGATGATGATTATTTAATTTTTGATCTAATGTATTCAAATATAAATCCATTTTTTTGGAATTTTTTCCTAAAAACTCCAAGTAACATGATAAATAACTCTAAGTTATTTAGCATATTTTTTGAAAATTTTGCAAAGATAAATTAAAATAATAAAGTTTATTTAAATAAAATATGAATATACATAACATCATTAAGAGCAGCATTATAAATAATCTACATTTTTTTGATCTTCAATGTGTTAATAATATTAATAAATATACTATTAACATTAATAATGGTAACAATATTTCATACTATTAGCTTAATTGTATTTAATTTGTGAGAATCATTTTATCTAAGAAACATATTATTTCTATGTTTCTTTGCTTATGAAAAGGAACCAATGAAAAATATAATTTTCCAAATTATACTTAAATGAATACTGTTTAGTCAAAATATTTCTAAAGAAATTAACTAATATTTTTAATTTTTTAAAGACAAAAAATTACTTACTCACCTCAGTATGATAAAATCGAGCAACTGTTTCAAATTCTTCCTTAGCATGAATACTTCCAGCATCCCAAGGTGCATAATACAAAATAATGGCAATATCATTTTCTAATATTAGAGAGTTAAGTGCTTGAAGATTTCCAAGATAAAAATCAGCAACTAATGATGATGATGAAAAGAATTTTTGAGGTGGATTGGCTTTTCTTGTTTTTGGTGGACTAAAATAAATAAAATATTATTTTTGAAAAGTCTTAATAAGAATTAACTGAATAATTGTTAATTGTTTTATGGATAAGACTTATCCAAACTATCATATTCAAAAATCACGAAATATATGTAAATAGGAAATTAAATCATGAATATAAACTAAATCATATAAATTATGACATAATAGCATATTCACATTTCTTGAAATTTCAATTGTTTGATTCCTATTTGCTCAAATCCCACATCATAGAAATTGATCAGTTTACTAAATTTACTAAAGAAAAAGTCTTTTTATATATAAACAAGTATCGATATATTTGAATCAAACTAAGATTAAATGAATAAATATTAAAATATATGTATATATACACACATATACAGATTGTGTATCCCTAATCCAAAATTCATAACTTTGTTTTCATAGTGGAGAGACCTTTAGGAAAGTTATGATTCATTGTCAGTACTATGAAATATATGCAATAGTACATCTGCAGCTGTAGCATACTGTTATGATTCAGTAAACTATCAAACATTATCAGTGTGAAGTATTTTTGACTACTTATTTTCTGTTGTGTAGTTTATATATATTATTAAAAATGTCAAAAAGGTCTGATAATGAATTTTTCTCATTTATCTTCAATTCCATCATATCACGTATTCCAAAATCCAAAGCATTCTCAGCTCCAAGCATTTCAAATCAGGGATAGTAATCTGTATATACCAACTTGTGTGATGGTTGATTCATTTTTTTTCAATTTGGTAAATTTTTCAAAGCAATTGAACTTTATTTTTTATATATGTATTAAAGCCATAATAGATGATGTGCTGATTTGATATCATCAGAAATTCCTATTTAAAAAAGCTCTCATGAATGAAATCAATTTTTGAGACTGAATTGATGGAAATTCCATTTACATTCGTAAATATAGCAATCAATTCTTCTACACTGCTGACCATTAAAATCACAACATTATAAAAGACAAGAAATATCTCAGTCACATTTATTGTAAAGATAGCTTATGTTACAGGAGTGAAATAATTACAAAAACAACTCTGTGCAATGTATGGAATACAAATCAAGTACCTTATTTAGTCACAATGAGAATCAGTAAATGCTATTATATGGCCAACAGAGTGAATGAAACATTGGATGTGTGTTTGGGGAATTTTAATCCATGTAATTTCAATGCATTGCCAAAGTTCATCTGTAGTAGCCACAGACAGGCTCTGGTATTCCAGCCATCAAGAAATTATGGATTACATGTTCCGAATTGTTGGACATTTCATGCTACATGTGGCCACACATGGTCTTGTTGATAAAATGGCACCAGATAGGCTCTGAAGATAAAGTATCACAAGAGGCTCAACACCTCAGAAATGTAATAATGGCTATCTACACTACCTGTAAGGCATACACAAGACACAAGTGGGAATGGAAATCAATGGCATGCTATACCATATACCAATATTGGAACCTGGTATGGTGATACATAATGCATGACTCACTGAACCCATTGTCACAGTACTGCCAGACACAAATTCATTCATTGTAATTTTGCATACTGCAGTGGAATTCATCTGAAAAAGAATGGCATGCCATTAGCACTCATCCATGCTCAAAATACTTGACATTATTACAATTGCAGATGCCTGTTGTACAGTAAATGGTAACTGAAACAATGGCAAAAGATCCCTCATTGCTTCAGATGATGTCTAACCATATGTGCAGAATGATATGCAGATCCTAACTGCTGAGCCAAAATCATTGATATGACTGTGTGATCAGTCATACCCATGTGCACAAGATGGCTATGCTTCTGAGATATTGAAGCTAGTGTTGGACACAAACATCAATATCTCAGAAGCATTTCCTATCTTATAATCTGCATTTTCTATATGCCACAGTTTTCCTACAATCAAAGTCACAAAACTTGCTGGTATGGCTGTTGTATTCTTTCATAGGAGTACTGGATCTATTTGTGAACAAGAATGATGAACAAATACAATTACAGTGCTTATTACCAGTTCATTTTTTATCCCTTATTATACTACTTCCAGGAAGTTTTTGCTGTCATACCTGATTTGCATATGCGCTCTGCTTGTAATCATTTACATGTTCTATGATCTGCCCATTGTGCAATTTTTAAGCCAGTCTGATATGTTTTTCCTGCTGTTACAATTTAAATGGCCAGCAGTGTATATATGCAGGGCCACTGAGAAGGGGGTGATATCCAAGACTTTTGTCATGGGCCCAGCATTGAAAAGGGTCCAACCGTCGGGCCCTGATGTATCACATAATGTGTCCAATAGTTCGCAGGCTGCCACCAGAGTGCACTGTCTACCACCCAAAGCAATTGTGCCAAAATAAACTATTTTATATATAACACGACATGTAATATATCAAATTTCGAATTTATTTAAATATTTATTTAAAAAAGGCGTACATGTTTTATATGACTTTTTTTTTTATTAAATCAAAGTGATTCACTTTTCCAAGTGAGGTCCGGATCATAGACTTGCCATGAGCCCAAAAATTTCTCTCGGTGGCCCTGTATATATGAATGTTTAAAATTCATGAATTTGTTTTATGCTTTTCAATTTGTTTCTCTTCATCTTTTTTCAATTTTCTTTTTATTCCATGATATAATCACTTATTAAATATACTTTACAAGATTGTAATATTATTTGACAATAGTGAATATAGTTGAAAATGAGATCAACTACATTAATTTTTATAAATTTAGGAACAAATAGAAAAATTATATCTTAACAAATATATTATTATTTTTCTAAAATTCAGTGAAAATATTTGTTATATTATACATTAAAGAAAGTTTAAAAATAGTGAATATCAAACATTTATCTCCTACAAAAATTAGAATATTCAGAAGATCAAAAAAGTTCCATGAAAATGAAACAGCCAAAATTTCTCAACATAGAGTATGGTCACTTTTCATAGTAATGCAATGCCTGCAATAATGTTTCATGCTGTTTATGACACTGATTATTAATTCTGTTGCTATCAATGAACATTGTTCTTGAAAAGTACTTTGGAGCTCCCCAAGTCTTGAAGCAGTTATACATTTCCCTAGGTTGTCTTGACATAATCAATACGATTAAGATAAGAATTGATTGCTGTATTTATACAAATGATGATTTGATTTTGAATATATTGCTGTACTAGTCTGGCTCAGTGTGACTGAGCATTATCATCCTGCATGATAAAAAAATCTCCAAGTCTGACTTCATCCCTGTATTTTCTGGCATTCATATTTCCTCTAAGAAGCTTATATAAGACTGTATAGCTCCTATGAAAATCTCATCCCAAACCATATGGCTGCCTTCACTATGTCTCTGGAATATTAGATGGAAAGTAGTGTATCTCTGATACTCTCCAAATCAGAGTATGTCCAGACTGCCAAGTAGCTAAATGCTCTGCAATACACACAGCTACTTGGCAGTCTGGATTCATTTATAGAGTACAGACTTGCAACTGGACTGAAAGTTCAATGATTTCAGTCCAACTGATATATGTCTTGCCTATTTTAAATGTCCTACCTATAACAGAATATGGGACAGACAGTGCTATTCATCTACTAAGCAGACTTCTTTCATGAAGCTTTTTGCACAGTGAAAACATATATCAGCATTCTTATAGCTGCAGCAAAGGTAGATCATAGGTATATTGGAGTAGTGCTCCTGTTTCTTCAAGCTGATGATAAAAGATATTGATCATCCACTGCATAGTAATTCTTATTTTCCCACCATGGGACAACGTACAATGTACCTCCATGATGCTATTTGAAAATTTTAATATTGATTCCACAACCATAATATGACTAACATTTAATCATCAGACTATTTCTATCTGACTTTGGCCTTCTCATTGCTTGTCATCTTAATTCATCAATAAAATGACTTCTAAATAGCCATATTCTAAAATTCTGCTATCTGAATTTTTCTTTTTTACCCCTCAAACTCAAATTCACAATAACTTTTACATGGCAACTTTTATGATGCAGTTGATTTTCATATACAGAGGCCTAAAGAAATAATTTTATTTCTGACTCAATGTTGCATTTTATATAATATATATTGATTTCATGCACATTCATCTATTTTTTAAAAATTTTCTTTTTGTTTCTTAATTTATGGAAACTAATGTATATTCACTGTTAAAAATATTTCCAATAGATAAATTATGATTATTGGAACATAATCTTTTAAGTGTAATTTTTATATTTGATTTTAAAAAATTAATAAATATTTATTTCCTTCATATAATTTTAATCTTTATTATTACTTTCTAACATTATCTTAGAAATCAGATTATTGATATACAATATATGTATGTGACTAGAACATAATGATGCCGGATTTAAGGTGGAACTTGTAGCTATATCATTCATAAAATATTTTAAAAATAATTTCATACAGTAAAATATTATCATTATAATCACCTTTTTGAGAAAGAAAAAATATTTTTTTGTGAATCAAAATTGGCAATATCTAAGATGCTATTTGTTTAGATATTACCAAGAAAGTATCTATGAATATAAATATTAATCATGGTTAATTGTGGGATTTGATTATTATAATAATTATATGAAAATAACAATGTTGCAAGATTAATATATTAGCATTCTCACAACAATATTCTGAACTTATAATACTAGTTCTGAACTTATGTGATAATCTTGAGCTAAAAAAAAAACTGCTATTAATAAAAAAGAAAATAATAAAAGTAAAAAAGAAATGCTAAAAAACTATGTGAATATGACAAATTTATAAATTAATGCACCATTTATCTGATTAAAATTATCATTTCATATTAACATATTATAGTTTAAATAAATATGCAATTAAAATCACATTTAAATACATTTATATAATATATAAGTGGAAAATAGCATATGTTACTATATATTATATATATATATATAATGACAAACATTACTTTTGATACTATCTCTAAATTTCTTCCAATAACTATCTTTAAAGATTTAGACGACAGCTGATTTTGCTTTGAGCTATTAATAGTTATTACAAAAGTTGAATTTAATCTGTCTATATTTATTATAATTGAAAATTATTATAATTCTAAGTTAAGACAAGCCTTTATAGCAGGAAAAAACTTTTATTAACAAAGAGTAAATCGTTTTTG